>JAYMSH010000258.1:0-12557 GCA_036897905.1 Aragoa cleefii | reverse complement strand
GGTCTTAATCCGCGTGCCACCTAGAGTGGGTTTCTTGAAAGACGCATGTATTAATGATTGAGATTGTCAGCTTATACAACTTACCAGATACTTATTTGATGAATCAGAAGCATTGTGATGTGAGGCTATTCATGTTCTGTAATTGAAGCCCGCGAACCTGCTATATTTGATTCCACTTTTGAAGATTGTAAATATGAAGTTTCATGATTTGTATTGCTGTTATTACAATTTGGTTTCTGGTTGTCACGGAGTATGGCTGCTATGCCTGATACGATGTATTCCCTTTTCTAAAAAGTTAAGTTTGTGCTGCTTGATATTGTTTATCAATTCATATGATATGTTACAACCCTTTTTCCAACTTACTCTCTCTCTTACCTAAACTTGTATCGCTTAATTTAAAATTTAGAATTCTGAGGCTAATGCAAGATTTAGCAGATCATGTGATGTTTTTGGACTTTTTGGCTGCAAATTATATAATATATGCTATAAAACTGCTGCTTCTTTTTTTGGCATGCTTAATCTTGTTACATGATCAAAAAGGGCCCTTGTCATTTAGATCTTTCTCTTGCTCAAGCACTTCTGTCTACCACGCTCTCTCATCCTGTTTATTTTAAGTACTATATATCTTAATTTGATCGATACTCCATACATAGCTGGAAAGCAAAAAAGTCAGCATTAGTTTCTGGATTTTTATTTTGACATTCTACAGGTATATACTTCTTTGATATTTCATAAATGTACATGCTTTTGTGTATCCGAAGGAACTTTAGAATTTGCGAACAGCCTTGCTTCTTAGTTTGATAAATGCTTTTTGTCATGTCAAACTACCTCTTCCCCTCCTTCATATAAAACTTGGAAGCTGTCACTTTTGCTATTTATAAGACTTGGAAGCTGTCACTTTTGCTAATTCTTTGACATCTGTCAAACAGGTTTTTACGAAAATGGCCAAAGGTACAAGAGGTAGGCGTGGGATTGCTTCACGACAGTGCAGAGCAACACCTTACCCCTTGCAATCCTATGATGACACCGATGGCTTCCATAAGAATTGCTCCAAAATGTGCAGGAAAGACTGGGAAGCTGCGACATGTTCCGTGTGCATGGAATGTCCACACAATGCTGTTCTTCTCTTGTGCTCCTCACATGAAAAAGGTTGCCGACCATACATGTGCGGGACCAGCTTCCGTCACTCAAACTGTCTTGACCAGTATAAGAAAGCATACACAAAAGTAATTGTACTTGATGACCAACCACTCCATGATCCGCTTGATGCTCAAGCTTTCGGGCCATTTTCTGGGCCTAGTGAGGCCCAAGAGCTCGCATGTCCACTTTGTAGGGGTCAAGTGAAGGGCTGGACCGTTGTGGAGCCTGCACGAGAGCATCTCAACCTTAAGAAGCGGAGTTGCATGCAGGACAACTGCTCGTTCATCGGAGCGTACAAAGAGCTGAGGAAACACATCCGGGCAGAGCATCCGGCCGCTAAGCCGCATGAAGTGGACCCCACCTTGGAACAGAAGTGGAGAAGGTTGGAGCGTGAGAGAGAGAGGGATGATGTGATGAGCACTATAAGATCATCGATGCCAGGAGCTGTGTTCTTTGGTGATTATGTGATAGAAGGAAATCAACACGAGATTGATTCGGATGATGAGGAAGGTTTTGATACGGTGGAGCGTAACCAGGTCATGGAAGCTGGAATCGATCAGAATTTAATGTCCGTGTTCCTCTTTCTGCAGGCATTTGGTTCTGCAGGTAACATTGGCCCACACAGAGGCCAACCATTGGATAGAGGTGGTATGAGATCGAGTCCTGAAAGCACGGCTGTTGCTTTTGATGAGATGGATCAAGACAGCGGTGATGACGATGATGATTATGAAGGTGAAGGCAATTATGATAATTCACTGGCCGGTCGTTTGAGTCATCATGGTAGAGCCATTGTGGGGCGTTCTGGAAGGAGGGGTCTTGTAGATGCGAATGGAAGTGGAGATAGTTCGTGATTGTTGTGTTAAATAGGGATTCAAACTGCAAAGGTGATAAAGTTAGGTCTTGGTACATGAGTAGATAAAAAAAGTTAACTGTACTTGTTAACATCTGCATGCACATTTATTTCAATTCACTGATAATTATGCAGATTTCAAGTATTGATTGTATGATAGGACACACCTCAAGAATCTGGAGTATCACAGGGACTTGTTTGGTGTAATTTAAGGTTGTAATTTCCTGATTATTTGCACTGTAGTGTGTATTCTCATTTACTGATGAAAAATTGCAAATTGATGATACTGGCATTTTCGTATTTCTTTCTGGATTTCCATTTCTCAGATTAATGAAACTTTCTTTTGGTTGACTTCTGGCGCTAACAATTTTAGTGAATGCGATGATGTTCCCTGTCAAAGAATGTAATGGTATAAATTTTCGGTCGAGAGGCTAAAACCAATTAACAGGCCTGAGCAGGTTGATGAAAAGGATGAGAATGTACGTATGGATTGATGCTACTCATATATTTAGACCTGAAGTGGTAACTTTTAAGTGAATTCATCTCCATGGAACTGAAATATAAACGCAAATCATAATATCTGATTAAAAGTTAAATCACCTCTTGTAACTTTCAGAAAATACCAGTTCAACTTGAGAGAAGTGAAGCCATTTGCAAAACAGTCGTGTTATTTGTATATTATATTGATTTGTTAGAAAAACCATACTATCTAACAAGACTGGAGCCGTTTCTGAAAAAGAAGTGGAAAGTGAAAAGGGCAAGGCTATACAATAAGACACCAAGTTTTTGGAAATTATAAAGGAAATGTTGACATGGAGTGTCTCGTGTGCATGTATTTTTTGCTGGATAACACGCTGCTTCAGCTGAAGACTGAGGCAATAAATTATAAATGTACAGAGAATTGTGGGATGCAAAATTTATTATAAAAAGATAAATCAATAATAAAAACACTATACATTTTTTTCTGTTAACTATACCAGTTGGGACACCATAACACACTGGTGCAGCTCCTATGAGATAACCAAGATTACAAGCATCTCGAGCTTGTGACATAAATGAACCGATCCTCTGTCTACGTATACAACTTACGGACCTACAGTTTTTCAAACTTACATCACATTCACTACATTCAACAGAAGTAGCTTCCCGTTCTCTCAACCAAGCGTTTAGCATTGCCTTCCCAAATCTGTCAATGTCTTTGTCCGTCACTTCCCACAAATTAGAGACGATTACAGGAGACCCTGCCAGAAGGTAAGAGATGGGAGCCCCCCTGTGGCATATAACATCCTTTCAAGCTAAGAGAACCACTGCTACATCCAAGAAGTAGGGTAGCAGCACAGGTATCGAGCTTCTCAATCTCATGCCCCGGAATATATTGTGTCCCTGGAAAATACAAAAGGAGAATGTTGAGAAGAGACATTTGTATATTAAGCCTTTCTGGCGGAGTAAGGGCAACGTCTGCAGTAGTTACTTATTCCTTTTGAAATTCCAAATATTACATATACCCCATACATGGGTACATATGATAGTTTTCAGGGACGTAAGCAAATATTTTGCAGCAGTAAGGATGTACATGTACCTAAACTTCATAGGGGTACATCAACAAATTTCAAGGTTGGGAGGAGTGGGGGGTTGCAAAAGGTTGAAACTTGAAGGGAACAATTTGTAATTCGTTCCTAATTTTTTCATACGAAGTCGCTTCTCAGTATCTTACCACTTCACATGTGATAACAATTCCCCATTTAATGCCCCACATGTGTTATATGACATATAGATCCGTTTAATACTACCAAACATGTATACTAAGTGAATGTGTCACAGGGTGTACATGGATGGATAAGAAAATAGATAAACCTTTACGACTTATTTGATAAGAAATAACTGTTAAACCCGGAGTCGCTTATTCATAATCTGCCCCACTGTTATCTCTTTCCCTTGAGATGACAACAGAATCAAACAAAGCATGTATTGCAGCCTATTCCAGTATATCACATGATCAAGCATGCACTGATTTTGCTGGTAAAACCAGGGGTAAAGCCACAAAGAAAGAAAAGTAATTTGTTTTAGGCATACCGCTTCCATGGCCAAAATAGATGAAGAGGTCGTGATTTTTCAATGCCAGGGCCAGTTCCTCAATCGTGGGCACAGTTCCGGTTTTTCCCTGAACAGAGAATTTGTAAAGATAACCTCAGTGGAAAGGCATTGAGATTTTGAGAAACACTTATCTACGAATATTTTCATCACATCAGAGGGGTCGAAGTGGAGACTTTGCTTGTAACTCAATAATTTGGTTTAATCTAACCTCTGTAAGTTGAAACAAGTTCGAATTGTTACCTCTATGTTTTGAAATTTCAACCAATCCTCAAATTCCACTTGCGTTCTGTGGAGATCCCCATCTGGATTCAACAAGTAATACGAATCCAGTGGATCTATTAGTGGAAAGGCTGGAAAAGTGTTATCACTGCTTTCTTCTTTTTGGCAGCATCTGTCAATTGTCAAACAAATGCTACCGACAGAGGGCATCCGATAGACCTCCTGGTTTCTAAGCACCGGCAAATTCTCCCATGGGAGCATCTGCATGCAATATTATTCACCAGGTTGGATGGAGAATTTTTGTGCATGTGAACAGATAGACATATAACCCAATGACTTGGTGTAATTTTCAGAAAGGATATAAGATTTATTGAGCCAATAAATTGAAGTTGAGACTTGTAAGAGCTGTAGTTTGTAAGTTGATCTATGCTAAAGGGCTCTCATATGCTATTAGGACAAGCAATCCGACAAATTAAACCAAAGACGCACCTGCACCTCAAAATCCAAAACCAAAATGATTGGTTTTGTGCTCACACATTCAACCTGATCATGATTGTGGGACTTCTTAAGCATTCTTTTATACAGAAACTGCATCGTACTTTAAAATTCTCCGGATGTTTTATATGATGTGTTAGGCATTGGACCAACATATCATTTTTTGCTTAAAACATGCTGCAAAGGATGTGTCTCGCCTCCAAAAGGTTCTGCCGAATGGAATCAAGATAGTTATGGTCTGGCCACTCCCCTAGAAGCAAATATTTCCAAGCACCCAACCACAAGTCTTCCATATCCCTGATGTAGAAAAAATTTAATAATTGCATTACTCAAATGTGTTAGTCTTGGAAGCAACAATAGAAAGTTTATCTAGAGTTCATCTATCTTCAGTTACCAGTAGTCATTTTCAACCAAGAAAATCTTTGAAAGAAGCTTTATGATAAATATCAACCATAATCCGAAAGTATCAATTCTCTTTTTTCCGGGGGTGGGGAGGATGATATGACATGAACACTCTCACTGAACTTACTGCAAAAATTTGCTGAGTCATTTGTCAAGTCGGTTTCTCTGCATCACCATAACGACATGTTTCCTTTCATATGTTCTAAGAAATGATCCGAGGACGAATGGTAATTTCCTTCCAGTACATGCCTAAACACAGGGGCTATCTCATCAATCACACTGGAAGTCCAAGGACAATTCCACTGCTTGGCATTTTTGCAATCAAAGCCAACTGAGCTTGAACTAGCATCACCTTCTGAATCTTCTGCTGGCAAATGAAACAGATGTCAACACTGGCCAAAGTGTTTCGAAACTTGACACGCTAAACATCCAGAGTTAAATTACCTTTTAAAGTTTTATGCAGGGGCAGAAGTATGACATGCTGATCATCTGAACTCAGATGGGATACCAGGATCCATGCCCGAATAGTTGGCAAACAATGCAAGAGTTCACAAAGCAAAGCAGCATCAACTCCTACAACTAAGCTAATACAGATGACTGGAGTTGATGGCAGGCCTTCAAAAAATCTTTGAATGGATGCTTTTAAACACTTAGAAGACTTGGAGGCAAGCCTGGAAGTGAAAGGGAGAGAAAACAAAAGTTAAAGCAGATAACAGGATTCAAGCCTTGATGTGATTCACAGTCGCGGTATCCAACAAACCTGAGTGAACCAAGTTTTTCTGTAATTGTTGAAATTGAGCTTTCAAGCAAAGAAACCTGGTGAGGATCACAATGATTGACAAAGTAAGTACGGTCAGCAACCAAGACACAATATGTCCATGACATCTATTTCCAGGTCAATCTATACAATAAGACCCAAAAGAATGAAAGTGACATGAGGACAAGTCATCACGAAGGGACTCTACTTTTAGGGGGTGAAGGACAAAAAACAGTGATTGCGGTGATTGGTGCAACTTAACAGTGAACAAGCACTTCTCGAAAACAGGAGTCACGTAAACATTGAATGTCTTTCATGTTAAATGTTAATTAGGTTGCACCAAGCAATATAACTCTGCTTATAGAGTAAGATCATCGGATAAGACATTTATCAAATGCAACCAGATTCCTCTATTCTTTCCTTTTTTTTCAAGGAAGATATGAGAGAAATTGTCGAGATACGGTATCAACTGGAAAGTTATAGCAATTATAAACTCAACAATTGAACCGCACCCCCACATGTTCATGTTATGATCATCAGAGAAACGCAAACAAATGTACAACATGCCATGACAATCAGCCAGAAAGATTAATAATGCAAAGAGGATCATGATAATGAAGCTGAAACTTGGAGCTAATAATTTCAAATTATAGTGATTTATAAAACTGTTTTGCTGAATCAAATATGAAAAGGCACTTTGTTATGTATGAGTATAGACACAAAACCGCTTTCATGCATAACAATAAAGCTCAAGAGAGGCTCTTACGAGAACTAAAGAAAGATAAATGGTAAAGTCATAAGTTAATTGTGTGTCTAATTAAATTCCAGGATTCCTTACCACAGAATAGGAGGCAATTGAACCTTCTCTCTTGCGCAAGATTTCAGGGTAGATCTGTTGGCTGAGGTGAGTTCCAAGTGAAGCTTGATGGAAAAAGGAAGCCCACTGACTTTCAAAACCTTCCTCACTTGGACTTAATGAAAAGGACTTCATTGTAGTAGATAATACATACAGGACTGCAAGCAACCTGGAAATCTGGCCAATCCCCATAACTAATCAGGTATTACTAGCTGGTCCAGTCAACAGAATGGAAATAGTAATAACCTGAATTTGTTCATCATGCACTAGTCTCAACCAACAGGAGAAAAAAAACTTTACTATTCACAATGCATTCAGGAAAATAATTCTTCACCGGCTACCAAATGATTATATCTCTCAAATTACATAAATAACAATCGCTGAGAAGATAGGATAGTCTTAGGGGTTATACAAAAGACCATGTAAGACAACACATCATCATGGTATAGATTTTCAGAATCATGGCCTATAAATTTTCTTCCAAATCTTGGTCACCTTTGATTTGATGTTTTTAAAAGACGACTCTAGCAGACTTTTCTTGTGAGTTAGAATGTTTTCGAAGATAATTTCATCAATGTGTACGTGGAAAGATGGGGGAGAAAACCAATAAATTATTTACAATAAATTCAGCAAAATAAGGCTTATGGCTGACATTTTCACGTGTATGCTTCTGAAGCTATATTCACATCTCATGAACCTATAATAAACAATAGACCTCCAGAGAAAAGAAAAGAAAAAGAAAATGTTGAGCCTTGGAGACAGTAGAGGTAGCTTTTCTTGGGATGATTACTACGTTTATAATAAGAGAGGGAAGGGAAAAAAATTAAACAAATAAAAATAAAATAATAGTGCATGCTCTTACCTTTTGATTAAGTAGAGGGACTTCTTGACAGAGTGCAAAGGCCAACTTCAACAAAGAAAAAATCTTTGTCGTCCCAATGCATGATATCTCACAGCAGATGTCCCTTGTTGACAAGGAAATTTAAACCGGTCAACCCAAAGAATCAAACTATTAAACCTGTCATCTTTTCCGAAAGGAAGAATAAATCCGAGATCCAAATGACATTTGGCACAATGCAGAAAATCAGGATTTGAGTAACATCACTATCATTCTTCAAGAATTAAATGCAGGGAATTTACGCAGAGACATATGCGAGCTAGATATTCTATTCAAGTATATAGTAAGAACTAAGATTGGAGAAGTTGAGTTTGTAAACTCAAACGGACTTTAAGAAACTTCTCCACAAGGTGGAAAACATGACAAGGAAGCATAAGTAGTTGTATAAGCATGTGAGCTTGTTATATATTACCTGGTACCCTGGTAAGGATAACCTTTTAAAATAAACCAGCAAATGTAGTAAATGAGTGCTGCGCGTTCGACAGCTAACACATCTCCAGGAAAATGCTTGCCAATCGTCTCAATCAAGTTGATAAGAGCAGACGTAGAGTACTCTGAACAGGTTGAGTTTCTATTGAGCAGAACTGATATGCTCTGCAAAAGAAGTGTTTGTGCTTCATGATATTTACCACAGATGCCAGAAAACTTTCCTGTAAAAGATTTAAGATAGAAATTAGGTCGGAGAGCATCAGTTACAAGTAAAGCATCCCTCACAATCAGTTACAAGTAAAGCATCCCTCACAACAGAATTTCAGATGTAGACAACATAAAATATTTCATTGAACAAAACGTATACACATGTAGTGAATCTGTACATAAAAATGTATATAGCAGATAAGCAATGTTGCAAAAAGCCATCCTTACGATAAATCTAATGATTCTGCAAACAAATACATACAAGAATGTTGCAAACACCATCTTTATGAATGGTGAATCTGCTAAATAAAACATGTGGAAGAAAACCAAGGGCACTAAATGAAAATAGCTTGCAACCAAGCAACGCTTACAAAATTGTGGAATCAAAGTATCCATTCTCACCACATACGTATGTGCATAACGTTAACTCTAGTGTACTTACAGTATTTTAGAACTATGATACTCACTTCTGTTTCCTGAAAAGATATCTATTACAGGCCTTGAACCAGAACACATTCAGATGCAAATGCAATTTTCTGATGTTGAGGAAATTCCTTGCATTTATGGAATCTTTTCCAGCAGATTTACTATTAAGCTAGGAATCTGAAACATAACATTGTGTACAATAGACTCTTATCCGTTTCTTGGCAAAGGACCCGGGCTTTAGAACGAATCAGGTTTGCTCAGATGGGGTTTGTAAAATCTGGAGTCCACCCCTAGGAATTTATTTTCTTTACCCTATATACACGACACACTTTTCAGTTTTTATTTCCCTTGTTTTTGTTTTAAATATTCTTCTCCACAACTTCATCTCTCTTCTTTCTCACACATCTTTCACATCAATCAACTAATAACCTCAAAACCTACTCTGACAAACCCACTTACTCCACGAATCCAAATTCAGATCCTCTTCCTCTTCCAAATCAACACACATTTTTACTCAACTAAATTCGAAATACTAACCCTTACCCACACACACCATGTAATTTTCCACAACTTTACATTTGAAGGAGGATATAGAACAGCAATGGCATTGATATTTTGTGCATCTACCAGTGGGCCACTCATATGTCAAATATTCCTTATGCAAAACTTTGCAGGCGCAATTAACAAAACTTGAATGCAAGAAAAAGGTAGTTCTAGCAAATGCATGAATAGAAACCACATAGAACTCCCAGAAGATCCCAACATACCTATGCTAACAAGTAATCTTAGTGAAAGCTTTCTGTAAACAAGCTCCCAATTCATGCATATAAAGTTATTTACAGTGCTGCTAAGAGTAGCTTCACTGTGAAGACAATGCCAGCATTTCATTCTGTTGCAAACAGAGGTGATGTCACTTAGAAATTCAGTAGCAGAGAATTTCTCTTGAGAACCAGAGACGTGATTAGCAGAACCAGCAGCAGAATTAGACATGTGCTCAGTGACTAAACCAGCAGAGGGACCAATCTGACAGAAGATTGGTGCACTCTCATGGGTTTCCTTTAAAGAGCGATTGGTCGACCGAGTTATCCTGCGGCTATGGTCAGCTACCATGTCCTGTCTTTGCGTGGCAGGCTTCAGTTCCTTCTTTGTCCTTCTTGTTCTGGAAATTAATCTATTTGTATCTGGAAGATTGCTTGCACAATGAGCACTTGAACTCTCTTTAGAAATGGACTGATCAGTTGTGGCTTCTTTAGATATAGAGTCGGAAGGCCACCACTTAGAAAGATTTAGCTTGTCTAAGGCTAATCTATACAAGCTTCCGGCATCCAACAATCTCCCGGTAGAAGGTGATTCTCCTGAACTGCAAGAGCTGCTCAATAATAAATCTCCAATTTGATGGTTTATGGAAATCTCCAACATACATGCACATCTTTCACATGAGATTATATTACGATTGTCAATTAGGGTTTTCTGTGCGCTGCGCAATTCCTTCTCAGCTGTGCACCAAAGCTTCTGTTTGCGATATAGTTTTCCTGATAAAATATAAGGTGCACAGTAAGATGTCTTATAGAATGTCCTTCTGAGCACGACTCTTAAATCATGCATGAGAGGGTAGTACAGGGAAAGAGGACCTACCCAACATGGAAGAAAAGGAAATTTCAAAATGTGGCAACTCCTGAAGCTGGGAGATGTTTCGACCACACCGTAGAAGCATTTCAGACTCGGAACCATTACCAAGAATCTCTTGAATAACTCCCACCTATATGATTGACAAGCAATTGAGATGAAAGATAACTTGATAATAAAAGTAGCTTCCAGAAGTTTTAAATACAGGATTTGCATCATGACCTGTAATAGGCTTTCAAGGTAACAGCTAAGCACATTCCAAGGTGTCAGAGAGGAGCCTTCGTAACAGGAAAAACTTTCATCGGTTAATATATCTTTAACTTTGAAGGCCTGAATGGCATAGTAACTCCTTTCAGTACTCTTCCCATCCTCATCAAAATTCTCAGTCACTTTCTCTACTGAATACTCAAACTTTTGTTGAAGAAGTATACTACGTAAGCGCGATGGGCCTCTTTTGCATATGAAAGAGCCTACAATAGGCAAAAGAAAATGTTAAGGTCAGGTTGAGTATTTCAGCATGAGCAAAGAATTCATCAGGATTAAGATCATTTCTCAATGAACTAGAACTAATCTACAACACTCAGCTGTTAATTATTTCATCAGATTCCAAACGATAGAATCACATGAAGTTGTATCCGTAGCATATTGTAAGCTTGAACATATGGATAATACCCTGTTTGTTCGCCCGAGTGTATGCCTGACTCATGGTTTGAAACACAGTAAAGCTGCAAAAAAACAACACTGTCTTCACAACAAACTGTGTCCAAAACTACCTCATTTTTTTATTGTACCAAGTTCCCCGTGTTTCATAGAAATGTTGAACAATCTCCCCTCCGTCAGTTAATGGGGGAAAAAGACTCTGTTCATTCGTCTGATAGAAGATGAACTTAACTGAATTTATTGGATCTGAACTGATCTAAACTGAACTGAATTTAGTAGAGTTTTTCTATATGAACTAGCTAAACTGAAATAAACTGAACTTATTGGATCTGAACTGAACTGAATTCAGCATTTAATAAGTTGAACTGAACAAAGTCAAAGTAGTATAAAGTCGTTAATGTTATGGTAAAAAAAATTGCAAATGAGACCCGATTCTCCAATAAAACTTAGTAAGGCCCAATTCTAAAATGTTTTTTTTTTCATATTGACCCTCTTCTTTACAATTGGCCCTCCTCTTTGATGTAATTTTGTAAATTCAGCCCTTCTTCAGCAATAACAATGTTGAGTCTGCTGTTTCTTTTACAAAACTCTGCACTTGTATCATATTATTATTCAAAAAAAATAATAATAAGTTGATCTCCTTTAACTCACATCACACATTGCTCACACCATTTTCTATAATGGAAGACCTTATAGATTGTAACCAATTCGGAATCTCAAACCTCAAAATTTTCAGTCATGCCAAAGTCAATCAAGACAATAGTTAGACACAGCCAATACCAGTTATGCAAGATAAGATACTGCAGAATAGAAACTCAACACCTAAAATATCTCCCAGCACCAAGGTTTATACAGAGTAGAGGTGGTTAGGTTGTTGAAGGCAGTTTAGCAATCTTATTCTAATCTGATTCTGGAGCTCCTTTATGCGATTGTTTTCAATCTTCAGTCAAAATAGGCTTAAATCGGTTTGCATCTCCCACGAACAAGATCAACATTTAGACAGTAATCCAACTCAGACGAACACACCAGTGAATACATCACAATAAGAATTTTTTTCTTCTTCATTCCATCACCACTGCATTGAAATGGCTTGCTTTCCGCTGCATGTCTGTTTCTTTTCTTCTATGTGGACAGACCTTATCAAGAGTTCAGATTTTGACTTGCGGTGTGGTTGGCCATGCGTTCGTCGTTGACGCTTCGCCCTTGCGCCTCCCGTCCGCCGTTGATACGCCGTTTTGCGTTGGCTACATTTGTCTGGTGCCGGAGACTACATTTGCCTGTCCGCCGTTGATACGTCGTGCGCACTACAGCAGTGCATTAGGTAAGTCGAAACCTCCGGTCAAGGGATTTCGCTCAAGTAAATTGGCGGTAAATCCCCTTTTTGTGAGTATCGGGTGCCCTGACGCTCTTCTTTGTGTCTTTTTCCTGGTTACTTTTTTTTTTGAGCCGGGAGTTTCTACGGAAACAGTCTCCTTCGGGGTAAGACTGCGTACATCTC
>JAYMSH010000257.1:0-12559 GCA_036897905.1 Aragoa cleefii | reverse complement strand
CTTTTCTGTAACTTCCTCTTATCTTTTCATTTGGATGTATGCATTATATGTGTTTCTTAGCAACAAAATACATGTGAATGCTGAGCCTTAATTAAGGAATTTAAGAAGAGATAAAGATGAAAAACCACTACAGAACTTGCTAGACGATCTTATGTAAAACGAACAAACAAGTTCTGTTTTGTTACAGAGAAAACACGATTTTCTTCTTATATATGCGAGTTGTTTACCGTGATGTGATATTATCAATATCATGTAGAAAGAGAAGAAAAAAATGTGTTTATTCTGCAACTGTGTTTTGCATTGAATCATGCCTTGTTCTCAGTGGTTTCTGTTCATTTATACCTTACGATGTAAACCATGTATAAGGAGCCAAGTTTTAGATGTTTGAAATGTTTTACTTATATCCCACATCGCAAAAGCTTCAATAGTTGCTAGAATAGCACCTACGAAAGTGTAGTATCTGTCTTGCTAGTTATTGTATTTAGCACATTGGGTCTTCATCTCTAGTGTGTCAGGCCCATATATCGCACTTTTGTGTAGGTCTTCACACACAATCTTACTCCAAATTTTGATCTACATTTTTCATGAATTCTGAACTAAGTGTTTTTTCAGTTAGATTATGTTCTACACAAGTTAAAAAAACAGTAAATGGGGGCAGATGTATCTGAATTCTGAACTCAGTGTTGTTCAGTTAAATAATGTTCACCACAAGTTAAAAAACAGTAAGTGGGGGCAGATGTATCACCAGGTGAGTGGGGCACTTGCCCCCACTCAATTGTTCTTTTTTTACTATAAATATAATTTCATTTTGCTCCCTCTAGTATTTTGTTTTTGAACCCCCCAATTTTTGTGTTCATGTAATTAAAAAAGACACTGAAATTCATCTCTCTTACTAGTCTTCCAAGGAGAACGTTATTTGTAATATTGCCTAAAGTTTAATAAAATATACTGAAAAGGAAGTTCAAGTTTACAAAATTTGCTTGTAACTAGAAATTTCCCAAGTTTGTTATATCAAATCATTCTTAAATATGAATTGTGTTTAAGATGTAATACAACTATTTCAAATAGTTTATCTTCAAAATCTTAATGTACATGAATTTTTGAAGAAAAAAATTTCTCATTGAAATTTTGTATTGACTTTTGTATCCACTCACCAAACTTTCTGGATCAGCTCCTAATTGAATTTATGCAGTTCAACTCTACTAAATTCAGTTCGTATCTATTAAATTTAATTCAATTCAAATTCATTCATTCATTCAGTTCAATTCAAAACTGGGCAAAAAGTTCAATTCGTTATCCCATTACGCGAGTTCTCCAGGCCGACTGCTCCTATCCCAGTATCTACCTCCGTTGTCTTCATCATCGCTAACCTCATCATTTTCACGTGCCAGTTTTGCCATTTACTCCACAAGTAATTTGTCCACCCGCTCACTCACCTGAACAAAAAGATGCCCGATTACATACATGACACGAGGAAAAAAGAAAGTGCAAGTCACAGAAAAGTGTTACAGTAGATTCCTATCCATTTTGACTGAAAATATAAATCCTCACAGCTCTTACGGCCTCCTTGGCAATACACTTTCCCTTGTGACGCTCAATTTCTGCTGTGCAAGCTTCAATTGCCTTGTTAAGGATAGCAATACCTTGCTCCTCCATTAAAGAGAAAGAGGTCGCCTCAGACGCTAAAAAGAAGCTAAACATAGGAGTCGCGGGAGACAATCAATTAGAACTATGATAAGACTAAATTCGACTTTTATGCATCTACGTGTCCATTTGTAAAATTTTCAGATTCTAATTTTGAAAAACAGAAAATATTATTTACAAAATCAGTTTTTTATAAATTAGAGTTAAAAAGATATTACATAAATTGTGTATGGGTAAAACAACTTTGGAGTTGATTCTCAACACAGCTTCTAGAAATTGTTTTTGCATTTGAAAAACTTTTGCAAAAATGTAGTACATATAGGTTTGGGGTTCTAATCACCATGTGCGGTAAATGTGGAATCATTATTGATCATTCAGTTGAATATGAGTTGGGGGTCTCTACAAAAACAGTTTTCTACTAGTGGGAATTTGAAATGTTTGGTTTAAAAATGCAGTACATATATTCAGATTCTCAGAATTTCAATTGTGCAAAGCGACAGGAACTAAATTGACTTCACTAAATGAAAAGTTCCACGAGATAGTAAAAGAGAAAAGGTTCTGAAATTCGGAAACTAACAAAAACAACTGAATTCATTAAAAACACATCTCGTCAGGCGCCCAATATTCCGCCACCGGAGTTACTTGGTTGTTCAAGTAAAAGGGTGTGAAAATAGTAATATGCAAAAGTTACCTTGTACATATACTGGTGGAGCAACAAGTTTAATTTTTAACTGGACAATCCTTGTTTCCAACTCCTTCAGCTTTGCGCATTGCTTCCCTGTGGAGTTCGATCGGGTTAATACTCGAAGAATAATCTTTTGATTTAGAGCAAAAATAAATAGGATAATGAAATTAATAAGTGAACATGCCGGACCTTTATGTGCAGAACCCCATCAAAGTGAAAACATTTCATTTCGATATCTGCCCTGATCTTTAACGGTTGCAGTGTCATTCTTCTCCGAATATTTTTAACTAAAGCATCTTTTACTTCCTCGGTTATGGCAGGAACCACCTTCGTCACCTACAGGATTACCAGTTTGAAAAAGGCCATCACGACTTGTGAAGATAAATTCAAATTCTTAAAAAAGTGAATGACGATTACCTCCTTTTCGTCAGGACCAATCTCTTTGACCTCTCACGAGTCAGGGAACCAAGCACTGCAACTATTTTGAATGCCTGTAAGTCAATACAGAAATCAATGAGTAGAAGTTGTTAATATGATCAGAAAGTGACAAATGCCTGTGATTCAGTATGGAAATATATGCAAATGAAAGAATCACCACTACGTAAGAAATTTCAAAGAACAAATAATCACTCAGGGTGGAACTCGCCGGAACGTTGAGCACCTAAGACACCATTATTTACTGGTGATTAAGCTTTAAGGACCTAATTTCGGCAGAGATAGAGACTTTTACCAAGAAGAAATTAGAATTCTTCATCATGCCCAGAATCCAGCTGAGTCCAAAACAGATTATGATGAAGGAGAGGAACAAATTGTTACTTCATGTTTCGCATTTTTGGTCGATATTGAGTATCTTACATGGAATTTCTACACGGCGACCCTTCATCATAGGCCATCGGGAAGTTTAAAGTGCACAAACGTCTGACCTGACTAGATAGACTACCTTATATTTTGAATCCAACCCCGTACGCCACTTGAAAAATTGCAAGGCATGTACCAGAAAAGCAACAGATCAGACAGAAGATTATTCAAACACAAAATATCATTCAAGGGCATGACAAGCTTTATTGACAGACAATTGAAGATCATATGGAAAAACCAACTCCATTGAATTCTTTCCATTGATCTCTATTCACCCTAGCTCCCAAATTCGGTCATTCATTCAAATTTCAATCAATGGATTAATTAATCATATATACTACC
Source organism: Aragoa cleefii (assembly GCA_036897905.1). Lineage (NCBI taxonomy): Eukaryota > Viridiplantae > Streptophyta > Magnoliopsida > Lamiales > Plantaginaceae > Aragoa > Aragoa cleefii. The sequence goes on along the minus strand of JAYMSH010000257.1, from coordinate 9,030 downwards.
TCAATGTGAAGCTTGATAGATAATTTGGGCAGCATGACGTATAATGGTGTGCACGAGCTTGCTATAAGGGTCTGGATCCGAGTACAAATCCATGGATTTTTATATTAGTCTCCAATCATTTCAACTAATATATTCGGATTGCAATTAATATTTTTCAAATTCCAACCAACACGTTCTGAGACCCAACTAATACAACGAACTCTCCAACCAATACCACTGAATTCCAAACAATACTCATCTAAAGTGAATTTTTACATTCATTGAAATTTTTAAACTAATACCACAAAAATCCAACTAATATATCGAATATCTCAACCAATTCCTTTGAATTCCAACTAATGCACTGAAAGTCTCAACCAATACCATGTGAATCATAATTAATGCACCGAAATCTCAATCAATACCCCCATAACCCAACCAATTCACATGTTTCGAGCTATTTTATGGAATTCAATCAGTTTCTCACTCGAAAAATATGCAATGTGGATTGTGAACCATAAATATTGATAAGGAGATTATTATGGTGAAGGGGACTCATTTTTTAATGGAAAATGAAAAATCTAATTCTAAAAACTGGGAAAGACTTATATGTAATTGAACGAGACTAATATGAAAACTTAAACAATTGACTAATATGAAACACATATGAGACTTGTAATACTTATAATTAATTAACCCTTATTATAAAAAACTTTCCTCACAACCAGGCAGAAATGTCCATCTCAGAAACACACATGCCTTTTGCTGAGATCGATCGATGTATCCTTATCAACACGCAGGTATCAAGGACTATGACCGGCTCAGTCCTTCCGAGTTCCGACCTTAATCAAAGTGCTTATGCTACGAATAAGACGGGGATAGAGCTTGATCTAAGAGGAGAATCATGCCCTCTTGTGCCCAAGGAGTGACACGTAAGTCAGCCATGCTCTTGACCTGAATCATCATGGTCTGGTCGACCTCAGGGTACTTTGCTTTCTACCGCACTCCAGGCTTGCTTCCTCCATCGACCTCAGGATTGATTTTATTTGGAATAGGGGTGGGCACCGGTCGGCTTTCCGAGTATTTGGGTATTTCGAGTTCGGGTTATTTGGGTATTGATTCGGGTATCCGAAACAAGTAAAAGATCTGGTATTTTGTTCGGGTACGGGTACTCAGAAATATTGTGTTCTAAATTTTATTTTCAATTTAAAATGTCCAAATTTTTCGTTTAATTTCAGTACCCGAAATCCGTAATACATGAAAAGTAAAATCCGCAACCGAACCCGAATCCGAATTTTCAGATAATTACCCGATATACATGAAACCCGAACTTTGTGCAAAATGAATACCTAAATGACCCAAGCCCGATTTGGTCAGGTCAAGCACCCAAAAATCCAACCCGTGTTTGGAGATAAAGAATTTTACGGTTTGTGTTCAATTTGGGAATTTTGCGGAGTAAGGGGAAATGTAGGAAGAGCGAAAAAGTGACTTGCAATTTATTCTCAATTGTGTGTATTCTTTTGTTTTGAATAAATATAAACAAATTAGTAAAATACCTTTTCTGTTTGAGTAACATGTTTTTGTAATGAAGAGTTTTAGTGATGTGGGTATAGATTTTGAGTCAAGTTGTATACTCGCTACGATGGGTATATTATGAGTCCGTATGTTACGTTTATGAGTTTATCATTAGCAGTAAAGCTTGTCTAGTTACCTTCAAAGAAAGAAAGAGGAAGATGATTTTAGCTCAGAGTAAAGAGTTTGGATCATAAGAATATATGAAGAAATGTTCAAATCAAAGTCTAAAAAGGATTTGATTTGTTAGAAGTAAATAATGATTTCAAGTTAAAGAAAAAAAAAATCTAAAACTAAGATGTTTTTACCCCCCTCGAGTTTCTATATTATGTAGGCCAAAAATAACATGGAATGATTTATGCTCCATCGGGTTTTTGTATCGAGTAAGTAAGTTAATTTTTGTATCGAGTAATTAAGCCGAGTAATATTACTTGGAATGATTTATGCTACACAAAACTCGCTTCATATTCTAAGATAAGCAAAGTAAGGAAATGAAGGTGTAAAAATTGAAGTAAGAATGATGGGTAAGAATTTCTCTAAGGAAGGAATCAAAATAATTACGGAAAAAGGTTTCAAACTGCAAATACAAAATAAAATTTGGACTACGGCCTACAACACTTTGATACCATGATATAGTTAAAATATTGTATCGCGCTACCGCATGTTTTGACAGGCAGCGGGCTTTACACCCAGAAGTACCACGATACTCGTTTGTACTGTACCGCGATACCCCTCCCTTCTTGGGATGTTTGATCTAAGAAGAAAACAATGTTCCAAGAATGAGTTTTTTAAGCTTTGTGGATGTTCAATAGTTGTAGTATGCATGATGTAGGTACGATATGAAACTACTTGAATAGGATTATGTGTCATGTGACGAGGTGTTCATGCATAGTCATTTCACTTGTGAGTACACGTATGTACATTCACCCTCTCACTCTAATGTACCTCAGGCTATCAAAAGAAGTGGAAGAAAATGTGCCTCAACGTTGGATTCAATACCCATTTTCAAGTTTAAGACAATGAACACTTTTAAGTTATTTTTCAGACCTGAGTTACTTTTCTCCTAAGTTATTTTGACTCGTGTTTCAAGAATATTTAAAAAGTGTGATTTATGCAATTAATTTTACGTTTTTTATGATGCCGTTGCATTTATGACATATAGTTAAGGGCAAGGAGCATTTAGTAGAGTTCTGGTTGTATTTCAAAGATTTCAAGTTTATTGCACTTTCGGATAAGGCATTTATTTTGTCTTGGGATTTGTTATGTTTTTGATGTGTAAAATAAGCCAGTGGTACTTTATTAATGAAATTTTATTATTCTCAGGATGCTAGTCATTTGAACTTTGGACGTACGAAGAAAGAAAGAAAGAAAAAGCATCAAGATGCCATTCTCTAAAAAGTATATGACGTTTGACATAATTAATCGCATGTATCGATAACAATGAGGGAAAAAAAATCAGAACCCATATATTAATACTATTATGGCAATCATATGAATAACGTATTAATCAAATAAATTGTCAATGTAAAATGCCAAGCAGATTATGTAAGTAGCAGGATGGTGCAACTAGTATAGAATATATAAATCTAGGCCGAGTCATTATAATACATCAGGATTTATAGGAGTATGGAAATAACTAGAATACAACAAAAGGTTTGGTTAAGAGATCACGACTCGTTCTATCTCAACAACTTACCTTATATAAAATAAAATTTTAATTTTCTTCTCAGTACTTAATCAATCATTTCAAACACGTAGTATGCACCAGCCAGGGAACACCAGACCCTTCTTGTAGACCTAGATAACATAGTCTTTTAATAAGGTTCACGTTTTGCGCTCCAAAATCAAATTTTTCTTTTCGATAACGAGAGCTTCGCTCTAAGTGAATCAAAATTTCCTAGTCACGCTTTAAGATTTTTAGTGCGTCCTCTCACAATTTAAAACCCATCAATAATTAAAAAGAATTTAAATAACCTAAGACACCTTAGTTTTCAAATGTTCATAATAGTTTTTACACTTTTCCCAACCATATTTGGTTAACATTTAATTAGATACACTTTTAAATAAAATTATTACTCCATCAATCCTAAACTGAATGACCAGTTCACCATTCCTAGAATCTTCTTATCACAAGTATTTAAATTAGAGAAAATTAATAAACAACTTTGGCAAAAAGTATTTATGAAAAATACGAGTAAAATAAGGACAATTGATCTAAAATAGTAAAATAAGGACATTATACTATGACGGAAAAAATGTTTTTGCAGTTGATCTAACACTTTGTTAAGAACGAAAATAGTAAATCGATAGTTTAAAAAGTCTATTCACTCATCTTCTTAGATTTTTACCTTGTTACCTCCGGAACTAACAATTTCTTTATGAGTGGTTACTCGCGATTAAATGATATTTTAAAGAAACTTGCAATTGATGGAATATCGTTTACAGTTCTCTTTTTGGATTTTGTTAGTTTGCAACAAGATAAAGATGGAAACAATTGTGTTAGTACTTTAATTAAAACTCAACGTCTAACTAAAAAAATAAAAAAATGTTCCATAAACATTTTGGTGAGGGTACTCATTTCACATCATTAAAATTGATGATGAAAGTTACTTTGTTCAGATCCTAACACTAAGATCTCCAAAATCTGATGTTTCGTTGTTTTTAAAAGTTAAAATAAATAAAAATACAAGGCATAACTGTTAGATCAATTGCTTCTGAAGTAGGAGAGCACCACCGTGTTATTTTGAGCAATACCACTGTACCAACTTGTTGGGGCTCTCTTTGCCGCAAATTCAGGTCTGGGGGGGGGGGGAAGCAAATCTATGTCTAACTAAAAAATAAAAAAAATGTTCCTTAAGCATTTTGGTGAGGGTACTCTTTCCACATTGTTAAAATTGCTGATGAGAGTTACTTTGTTCAGATCCTAACACTGAGATCTCCAAAATCTGATGTTTCCTTTTTTTACGTTAAAATAAACAACAATAAATAAAAATACAAGGCATAATTGTTAGATCAACTGCTTCTAAAACAGGTGAGCACCGCGGTATTATTTTGAGCGGTACCACTGTACCAAGTGTTGGGGCTCAAACTTTCTTCTGAGTCCACATGATGGAACCATTTTTTTAGTTGAAACTCAATAGCAGTTAGATATTGGATAACTTCTCGCATCCTTATCAATCATGACCAACATGACTCCATGTGGATCATCTTACTCACGAAAGGCCAAAAAGACGCCTTATCAATTTTTTGAAATCGGTTGGCTTTCACCTTGTGAATCTTGGCCTGCTTACTCCTGTTAAGGATCAAGACAAAATTAATTGATGTACACCTATGACAATGTGCGTCTCGTATTATCTATCCCTTAAGGAGGGTATGGACAAGTTAATTGTTCTCTCCCATCAACAACTTACGGACAAAACTAATTACCTTGATGATGGCTTTGTATTTCCTCTAATGTGCACAAGTTTTATCTTCGACTATGATCTTTGCTACGAAATGAATGACCCTTTTAAAGGGGGTAAGGCCCCTAACAATGGACATCCCCAAGGGTCCAATGGTTTTTATGGATGCTTTTATGCTACTGAATGACAAATCGAATGAGGCCGTGTGTAAGTTTCTCTTACATCACGACCCGCTCTTCTCATCAATTAAATCCTACAAGAATTTTAGTTTTCACAAAGTTTTTAATTATTCAACCTCAGAAAGAATTACGAAATCAGGAAGACTTCGTATTCATTCCCTTTTTTGATTTAGACTAGTGTTTTGCCAACTTAAGTTTACGCTTCTTTTGTTTTGTGAGTCAACGATTATTTAGTTCATCAATCCCAAGAAAAATTTATCTCTACATCATCTTAAACATAACATCACATTCATAAAGCATATCAATATACAACATCTCATTTATGTAATATTACAACATGCAATTCAACATCAGGGATACACAGAGCACATCACAATGTAACATATCATTCATATCGTATGTCAAGATTGAATTCACACATATGAGCTACAAGCTCCAAATTAATACTTCATCCGTCCCTTTGAATGAAGAACACCTGCTTTTAGTGCCGTGTTTTAGGAAATTTTGAAAAAAGTATTATTTGATAAGTAAGTTGTGGGTCGGACAATGAAACTATAATAAATAGTTGGTCGCCTATAATTGCTTAGTTGAGTAGTGGTGGCCCTGGAATATTTATATAGTTTCCAAAATGGGTAAAACCAAACATACCAAATTCTCGCCCGTAAGTAGGGTATTGGGAGGGTAAGATGTACGCAATCATACCCGTGAGGAGACTGTTTCCGTAGAGACCCCCGGCTCAAACCTAGTAGCATGGGTAAGTGTATAGTTTCCAAAATAGGAAACGTTGAGAATCAACTGGGTGGACAAAAAAGAAAAGTATAGAGAATTCATTGGGATGGAGGGAGTGTATAACTTTGACTGCAAGCCCATTGAACTTTTGAAGTCAACATAATCTGGGTTGTAAGTTTTGGTACCAGGTATATTCCAAGTTCATATCCATGATCGTAGTTTTTAAAAGTAAACTTTAAGCATGATTTCTAGTATGAATGCAACCCTAAGATCTCACGTGCCTGAAACTTGAAGAATTGAAAATGATGAAAACTTGTTGTTGGAAATTCTATCATTTCTTCTCCTCCTCCTTCTTTCTTTTCTTTATGTTCCCTTTCTCTCCCTCTCTCTACAACAACTAATGCTTCCAATTTATTTTTCGTTCGTGCTGAAAGTTGCTAAAAAGTAGGTTTTGGGCTCTTTTTTTTATTAGAATGAAAGGAGGCTGAGCTAAAAGACTCGTATTTAACTTAACTCTGAATAACTTTGGCTCAAAACCTAATTTCATGTTGTTAAAAGCTAATTAAACATATTGGTAGTCACAATAACTCTTTTCTTATCCTTTTGAGAGGGTCATTATTTTATTATTCTTAAATACTCCATCATCCCTAAGAGATGGACTTGATTTTCAATTTTAGTTGTCGCATATTGTAAGCTTTTAAAATATCAATGCACATTAACTACTTTACTTTACTAAAAACTCCTATTTGATACAACATTTTCCAACTAATGTGAGTAATAAATGAGGTTTATTTTATATGACTTTGCATAAATTTTATATATTTTTTTAATCTATGTGCCATAGCCGTCCTGGGTTGGGAGCTCCTTCACAAACCCTCCAACATCTCCTCTCCTGAGGGTGTAGATGATGGACAACTTTCCAAAATGAGTGAGGAAAGTGCCCCACTCATTTGAGACACGTATCTTCATCGACACGTTGGGGGAGTAGACGTTGAAGTATGGGAGAGAGGATCACATACCTAGCCTATATTCTAGGGATGGAGGAAATAATTTTCCACCTATCTGATTGTACTTTTCTCTTTTAAGGTATTAATCGATCTTGATTATGGATGTCGATTTAGCCCGGCCCGATTAGGCATGACCCTGCCCATCCCATAGAAACCCGATCTGACCTTGACCCAGTTAATGAATGGGCCAATTTGGACCTGGAACATATGCCCGACCGGCCGTATATACACATTATGTTACTTGAAATATTGTATAGCATATATTATATGTATGTATACTTGCAAAATAAATCATAAGACAAAAAATTTGATTGTAAGTATGACTATAACCAACTGGATGTCCCTAATTACTTAAATAAAGACAATTCTGAATGTTTAGTAAACACATTTTTATTATTAAAATTGTCCTTATTTACTTATTATTGTATATATAAATCAAATGATTTGAGATATTCAATGGTTGGAGACTTAGAGTTCAAATTTCATCTTATCCAATCTATTTATAATATTTAATATGTTTTTTGAACTGTAATAGTTGGGTCCTACCCGTCCCGATCTTGATCTGCCCACTGCCATCCATAATCTAGACAAGTCTATTGTCATGATCCAACTAAGTGTCTGTTTGGTAGAGGGGGATTTGATAAAAAAAAAAAGGCCAAATACCATGTTTAGTGCCCTTTGCTGAAGCCCGACGAGCCCGCGGGCTTGGTTGAGTGGTATTTCAAAACCCCTAGTTTTTGGGGTTTTGAAATACCTAAAGGGGGGTGGGTGTAGGTTTTTCAAAACACCACAAATTGAAATTGAATATTCGTAGTTGGAGGGTATGATTTCGACCTCTAACTCTTGGCCAGGTAACTTGAATGCCTAAACGTGCTAGACGATGGGGGTGGTCATACTGTTAGTTCGCTAAGTAACACATGGTAAGGGGGTCCTATTAAAAAAAAGTTTAGTTTAAATCTATTGTGATTAATAAATCTATGAGTCGAAGAGAGCATCACCTTAGTACCAAAAATTTCAACTATGGTGATTAATAAATGTGTGTATATTAGGAAGTTTGATATGACTTTAAATTTAAACATTCGTAATCTATGTGCCATAACCGTCCGAGCCTATATCTTGAGACTGATGAAATATGTTTTTGATGGAAAGTGAATTGAACTGGAGAATTTAATCGCTCGCACAGACGCTGCTCGTAAATTCAACCTCTAATTTAATGCACGAGCCTCTCGTTGAAGGGTTGATAATCAAACACTAGCTCAGGTTAGATAACGAAAATCGATAAAAAAGAGGACAAACCATAGTTTAATGAAATATTTCTTGATTAATAATGATGACAACTCACGTGAATAGCTTAGATATAGGCTTAGAAGAAGAAAATGAGACAAATACTATTCTAAGACAAATTCTTATTCTAAAATGACTCTACCAAAAAAGAATGCTAATAAAAGGAATGTAACATAATGAAAAATCTTATGCCGATTAACTTATGTCCATCATGGATGTCCCAATTTTGCTAACTTAATCCCTTTTCTTTCACATATTTTGCCTTCTTCCATATTTTGATTTGTATGCTCTTTTCACAACATGGGATCATATGCATATTCTCCAACATCTCCACTTCAGACTGTGTGCATAGAGGACATGTGTTCAAATGGAACCTTACTCATATGGATCACGTCCCCACTCATTTGGAAAACATGTCATCCATCAATCCTGAAAGGAATGTTTTGGGGGTCTCATTTTTCAACTATCTAATTGTACTTTTTTATTTCAAGGTACTTTTTTATTGTTTTTAGAAATCCTCATTCAAGGTATTAATCGATCTTGACAAGTCTTTCATCATGATTCAACTAATGATAAAGTGTGAGGTGTTTCTATGTAGGTACATCCTGAATATCACACTTCATAGCCTAAATCCAGGAAACGGAAAAACATGTTCTAAGTTGATATGAGCTCATCCATTTTATTGGTGCTTGATATGTGAAAAAGTGAACCCATAATTATTAGGAAATTTCATTTTTTATACTTTATTGTAGCAGTTTGTCAATTTTTATATTTTATTGTGATCGTATTTGATTTATATACTTCAATTTGACATTCAATTTAGAAAGAATTTCTAATTACCTCATTCTAAACATTGACATTGCATATAGATGACAAATG
>JAYMSH010000256.1:0-12562 GCA_036897905.1 Aragoa cleefii | reverse complement strand
GAGCTTCTTCTGCTTTCTCTTTCACAATAAAAAACAGTAGAAATATAAACTCGACTTATTTCACTGTCTTTAAATTTCTGTATCTTTTCTTGTTTGATTTTTTCTCTATATCGGGTTGTCTTTTAAATGCCCCCTTGAGATTGAGCTTCTAAAGCTTTAGTTTTGAATATGTTCAATTTTTGGGCTAGAGAACAGAGTACCTTATTATTCTTTAGATCTAACTAGTTTTGTTTTTCTCTGCGATCAATGTGACATCGTTTTGTCGCAAAGATGTTGTTTATGTGAAATGTTAGAACTTGAATAATGTCCCCTTGTGGTATTTGTGAATGGTACTCCTTAAAAACTCAAAATATGGTTCTTGTATTGTATGTCTCTATTTTGTGTTATTTGTAGGTCTTGTTATTCTTGGCTTTTACCCTTTTAAGTGTAGAAACTCGCTTGTGGTCCTGAGGCTCTGTATATTCAATAATGGTGCGAAAGACCAACATCTTCGCAAGTGTATCTATCCGATTTTCTGTACTCAGACCCCCTTGAAAAGTTACCGTGTGGGTAGTCTGAGGCGTGTTTTACTTTACGTGTTGTAGTTCTTGTGTACCATATGGTGTAAACTGGTAGCAGTATGATTAAGAGTGTCAGGTTGTTTAAAGGAACTATGTGGGGGCTGGAAGAACTACTAGTAAAAAGGGCGAATTCGGCAGTTAGATTCAGTTCAAGATCTGAAATAAATTATTTCTGATATCTTGCCTTTACCCTGTTAATTCCTCTTTTTGAGGATTTTTGAAACGTAGGAATATGAAATGGACACTAGTTTTAGAATGTATCATTAGTGCACATTGAAAAGAAAAAGCTCGAATTTTGTTGGACTAGATATCTTTGGAATTTGAAGATATTTTTTTTCTTTTTATTTTTGTTGGTCATTGTTGTCAATTACTACATAAAGATGTCTTAATGATGCAATACTAAAGAGTGCAAGTACTAGATGGAGTGAAAAGGAAGAAAAAATAAAGAGAAAAGTGAAAGATGTGCTTCCATAGTAATTTTTGTTACTCCTTTGAGTAGATAGATACTTCATTTGCTTTCTTTTCCTTTTCTTTTTTCTATTTTCATCTCATTTCCTTGTTGTTGGTTTGGTTGGTGGAAGTGGAGGTTGTTTCTATTGTTTTCCTTAGAAGGGATTACATTGCTTCTTTCTTTTCCTTCTTATGTTTAAAATGGATTAGAGGTTGGATTAATTCCTCAAGAAAGTTCTATTTAGGTTTTGTTTGTATGAACAAGCATAGCTTCTTTCTCAGCAAAGTTTTTCTCAAGTATTGCAGGGTTGAGGGTCAGGTGGGCCTTTGAGGACTACATTGCTACTACATCTCATCACTGCAGGGATAATAAAATATGCAGACTCCTAAATCAAGGTAAATGTTTTCGCATTACATTGTCATTGTGTTGTGTCTAGTACTCGAGTATTCTGGTTATTGCAACTGTCAGTCTATGTGATTCAGCAAGTGAGATCCGATTTTACGTTTTTCCTTTTCTCTTACTGCTCTGTGAAAAAAATGGCATATTCTGGTGAAGAGGGGAAACCATTGTGCTAAGCGCTTCCCGGCTCTGCGGGGTGGTGGTCAGTGGACATACATCTATAGACTTCCCAGTTGTCGCGTAATATTGTTATTTGTCGATTACTAGCGTATATTGGTGTTCCTTTCTAAAAAGACGAGAGAAAGAGGCGAGAGACACTGATGCTTTATTGAAGTCAGCCATACCCGGTCTCAAATGCCATATTCGTCATTTGACATTTAACAAGTTTGCTTTCTACTCGTGAATTTTGAAGATAAAATTATTTATTGTCATTGTTTCTGAGGAATCAATTAAATGTATGTACTTAATTCCTTGGATGTACTTTCCTAGTGACACATGTTTGTCGAGGTTGATTTTTTACTTGTTTGTGTGTGTGAGTGCAGACCTGGTTCTCTGGATGTGTCTCAAAGACCATCTGGGGCCGCACCTCGTACAGCTCGGAAGTTGAGAAACCCAGGAACGGATTCTGATGCTTGTTTGTCTCCAAACCCAGTCACCAAGACGCCCAAAGACAGAAGTCCTAAAGTTGTTGATCGCCGGTCTCCACGAAGTCCAGCAATTGAGGTACATGTGTAAAATGTGTCAGTGTTCACTGCAAGCACCCATTCAAGAAGAAATAATGTAGTATCTTCGCATTACCTGTGATTATTTGATATCAATTCATTAATGAAAATTTGTTAGCGTGCTAAAATGTGAGTCTCTGTTTAGGTCGTATGATTTTGCCACACTTGATTACGAGTTTTCATAAGTTTTATTTGACGGTCAGTACTTATTTGCAATGTCTACCATCGGGGTTGTCATTATTTATACTAAGGTCATTGCAAGATGTTCAAAGCCCCGTCTTCTAATTGTCATATATTTGAAAATGATGAATTGTTAGCTGTAATCACTACGTGAGTAACTTCTATGCTCGATTTTCATTGCAACATTCAACCTTTGATATGTAAATTTGAGTTTGATTTTCCGATAAAGTCTTTTCTAGTTAATATTTCCAGCTGTGTTATGAATGCACTCAACTCAAATATTTGTCCTGTGTATTATTTGATGAACCTTTAGTTACAATTCTCTTTACAATCCATTTATTTTCCTTGGCTCTTTTTCTTGATGCATTTTATGAATCTTATGTTTTCCTGCAAAACGCAGAAGAAACGCCCAAGTCGCGTATCTGAATTGGAACCTCAGCTTTCTCAGCTTCAAGAGGAACTGATGAAGGCAAAGGACCAGTTGAGTTCATCCGAGTCATCGAAGAAAAAGGCTCAACAAGAAGCCGAAGAAGCCAAGAAACAGCTTGCTGCTATGTCAGCAAACCTTGAGGAGACTCAGAAGCAACTTGATGAACTTTCAGATAGTGAAGAACTTCGATTCCAAGAGCTACGTAAGATATCTCAGGATCGAGACCGAGCATGGGAATCTGAACTGGATGCCCTACAAAAGCAGCACTCGATGGATTCCGCGGCCTTGGGTTCTGCCATGAACGAGGTGCAGAGGCTCAAGATTCAGTTGGAGCGAAATGCTGGGTCAGCACATGTTGAAATTCAGAGCTTGAGGGTCGAGCTCACGGAGACTCTCGAGTTGGTGGAGAAATTGAAATATCAGTTGAACGATTGCAGAGAGTCGGAAGCTCAGGCACTTGAAGAACTCAGTAGAGCTCAAATGGAATTGGAAGTAGTGAAGAGTACTGGAGAAACCCTTCAATTGCAACATGCTAATGCTATAGAATCGTACAAGTCTTTGCTAGTTGAGTTGGAGCAGTCGAAAAATCGAGTAAAATCACTGGAGGAACTTGTTGCTGGCCTCCAGTCTGATTTGGCTAACGGGAGGAATATATCTGCAGATCCCTCAGATGACATTAAAACCGTGTCTGAAATTGAAGAAGCTGAGTTTCGCGAATTGAAGCGTGAAACGAGTCAGTTGCGAGCCTCACTTGAGGCTGCTGAAAGAAGGTATCAGGATGAGTACCTAGAGAGCACTTTACAGATCAGAAACGTAGTCGAACGTGCTAAATCAGAGTCGCGGCAGATAGAAACTGAGTTGGAGGCAAATCTTAAAGACTCCCAGATTGAAGCTGGGAAAGTAAGGATGAAATTGATTGAGAAAGAAATCGCATTTCCTAAAGTGGGAGAAAACTACGAGCAGGCTGCAAAAGAAGGTCAACTCGAGAGAGTGCTAGAGAAGTCGGAATGTTTTCTATATGAACTCAAGGCGAGCTTATCGGACAAAGAAATGCGGCTTCAGAGCATCATGGAAGAAAATGAGAAGCTGAAATCTGAAATAAAGAAGTGGGATATGGAGAGAAGCAAAGCCAATGATGAAGCCCTTGCTTTAGCGGATGAAGCGACAGCTGCGGAACGGGAGGCATTGATGAAGCTTGGTTATCTGACAGAGGAAGCGGACAAGAGCACCAGAAAAGTTGCACGAGTGACGGAGCAGCTAGATGCGACTCAGGCTGCCAGCTCTGAGATGGAAGCTGAATTAAGGAAGTTGAAAGTCCAATCAGATCAATGGAGAAGGGCTGCCGAGGCAGCTACTGCTATGCTCTCTACTGGAAATGATAACGGCAAGCACGTTGACAGGATTGACTATCATACAGTTGGAGGGAAAATGGACATGACGTACGGTGATGACATGGATGACGAATCTCCCAAGAAGAAAAATGGGAACATGCTGAGAAAGATCAGTGTGCTGCTCAAGAAGAAATAGCAGGTTCCATCTCTTTCTGAATTATTCAGTTTCCTTCCTTTTCTTTGGTTGCTATAGCTAATTTCTTGTTTTTCTTACAGGTATATCAATCAAGGCATCGGCTAGGTGTCGTCACCCCATTATTATGAAATCAAAATAAATCCTCAGTGATGTGTATAGTTAATTTCAAGTTGTGATGAATCTCCCGCACTAGTCTGTTTTTGGTGAAAGTTTCAATAGTTTTCTTGTATTCTTGGTGTAGACCAGTTAAACCTTCAATTTGAGTTTTTATCTAGTATTTTCCTTGGCCACATTCAACGAGAGGAGCATGCATTATATTTCCTGATGATTTTGGTATGTATGCACTTTTCGGCACCAGAGAACCAAAATTGAAGAAAATAAAAAATTATGGTACCAGTTGTGTGAGCTAAGGGAAAGTTATGGTACTTGTGCATGTTTACAAAAAACCTGTATTGCCCATTGCAGAGAAAAATATATAATCCAAAAAAAGAAATGCAATAATTTGTTATCTATATCCAATCCGTTTAACGTAGGTCATATATGGGTAAACTCATTCATACTCATTTGGACATGGGTGATATCCATTACTCATTTAAACAGGTCGGATATGGGTTGACATTGCCACCCCTATGCAAAGCTAACTAGATGCGCTACCTTACTACTCGTACACGTCGAAGTTCGGGAGAATTCCATTCATCATTCATTGTCTTCTTGTAATGGCTTGTATGATTTCTGAGTCTGATGGACAACTATGGCAATTGACGATACGGCCCGATAAGTCGAAGTCGGAGTTTCGTTCGACACATTATTTGGCTGGACGGGTGGTGCAGGCAAGGAAAAGGGAGAAGGTAGAGGATGCGGAATCGAGTTACAGACGAGCCGATTACACGGGCTGGAGATGGTGCTTTGATTTGATCATAGAGCACTCGAACTGAATTTCGGGTGGGGCATAATCGATATCTCATGTATAAACGAGAGAGTTGAAGGATCGTCTGTAAATGGAGGGGATGGAAAAGAAAACATGGACTAATAGGGTATAAATCTATACTGATTTTGAATTCTTTTTCAGGGAACTGATCAAACCTGCATATAAGACATTAAGTTTGTGATGACAGGTTTACTACTTTATGAGTGAGTCTGGTTGTGTGTTCAGTTCATGCATAGATAGATATTTGATAATTGTATCAAGAGTATCTGCATAGAGTAATGACCTAATCAATTGAGAGACTCTCTTTATAGGGAGGGACATTATTTATGAAAATGGACCATGAGGTGGGATATAATGTGTGCCAATGCTATATTTTGTTAGTAATGAACGTGAAACTTCATTGTGGAGTAAAGAACATATAATTAGGGGTAAGCTTAATTATAAATAAGATTAGTGACAAATTATGTTTATAGGAAATTACCAACGAGACACTGCCTTGGGATCACTTGTCAAGCGTTCATAGTTGACCAACATGAACTCATTTTTTATTTAGATTATCACTAATGTATTAAAAAGAACTAACACGATCTTAAATAGTTAATGAGTAGCATTTCATGTATGAACCATATAGTATATTATATTATTTTAGAATGAGAAATAATATTCCGATGATCCTTGACCTCGATTAGGTTCCGAGGTTGGAAAAGAAGTCCGGGACGGACCTTGGTTTCCTAGACGTTTGTTTATACATTGAAGGTAAGAATTCTAACCTTCTTTCAAATACTTTTTGGGCATCCGACTCTTGGAAAAATGGACATTTCATTCCGCACTTGCAATTTTCTTGATAGTGTGTCATATTACTTTTGATACGTTACTCGATCATGCTTACCTTCTTCGATTAAGTTTTTTCATTTGAATCATGATACGTTTGATTGCTTGATATTACCTATTTACCTTGCTTGTCTAAAAATCTAGTTTCTCTGCTTCTCAATCCCGAATACTAGTTTCACTTTTCCCAACCTGCTCTCATTGTTTTTCTTAGTCCCTTGATTGAATCCCTTTTTAATTCTGGGGTTGAACTCCCATTTTCTCTAGTGATCATTCTCGAGGGATCCTCTTGATCACTTGAGTTCATTTGATTTGTATATTACAGTTCCATAGCCGTTTTTCATTCCCGCTCTGTTAATCTTTTCTATCATTTCTCCATGAGCTTATTCTCTTGAATCTTGTCCTCGTAATCCTTGTATGAGATGGTCAAATTGAAAATCATCTCACTCCACTTGAATCCTCTTGTAACTCCCTTGAATTTTCCATTCTCTTGGGATTGTTCTTTCTATATTGTTATTCCTTGCTCATTTCCTCTTGTACTTGAGAACCATTCATTTCATGACCAGAAGTGCCTTTTATTCTGTCATACTCATCATTGTTTGCCTTCGGTCTCTTCTCCCTCTTTAACCGTTTCTTGTCTTTCGGATTGATTCTTTCAGCACCAATTATGTCATTTTGCCATGTTTATATCTTCTATTCATTATGTCAGTGCTTTTCTCGTTAACCTTTTGTCAGCCAATTCTATCCACATTTGTCTATCCTTTGAATTCTTTCATTTTAAGCCTCTTGATCACTTGTATCATCATTTCTTTATTAGAATTGTCTGGCCAAAATACTAACCTCTGTATTCCGTTTTGGTTGTACTGATTCAACCAGAGTTCACACCTTTCTACTACTTATTCATTTGTATCCATCTATCTGATTTGTTCCTGGCAACTTTCAGATTTTGCATACTCTCCAGTCATTGTTAACCAGTCAGGCTTTGTCCATCTTCGCCAATGAATTGATACACCTTATCCCTTTTCAATCCTGTGTATATGCAAGATTCTTATGTATCGAATCATGATACTGATTTGATATAAAAAACCTAGATATGAAGCATGTGATTCTGCTAAATCCTGTCTTCGTTCGGTTGGGCCCAGGGGCGAGTAACTGCCTGGCGGAATGGACCGACGGTTTAAACTATCACGTTCAGATTCCACTATGTGAACCCCAAGTATAGTCGGAGGCTGACTGTGCTTAGGGATTTGAATCGGCATGTCGCCCGGGTCGTGTCTCCTGCCTGTCGATGAAGTTGCACGCCTCATCAGGGAGTGATAAGGTAGTGAAATAAATATTGGGAGTCGTATGGTTGATATCTGATATCCATGCTCATATCAACTGCTTGTTCATTGAACTATTCCTGTCACCATTATGTCTCACCTTAATTTCATGTGCTATCTGCTTCTTTATTGTTATTGTTTACGTCTGGAATTCGTTGTTATTCCCCACCTTACAAAGTCCTTTGCAACTTACTCCTTGCACCGTTTTCGGTCCATTTTTCCTCTGGTATGATTCTCTAAGGGAATCTTTGTTAACAATTGATGTACGAGGATTTGTAGTGCGACATCATATTGAAGTAGTTATTGATATATTATTGCTGGCGTAAGCTCCAGTCGAACATGAGGTAACGGCCTTATGATATCTGTGGATGGCTTTCAGGGATTGAATATTTCCTGCAACTTCCCGACGGAGATAGGAGATGACTCTCAGACAGGTGGCGTCCGACTAGGGAGCATAGTGCTTTTGGGAGGGGCGCTACAAAAAACCAATACAACTCATTTACCAAGTCTGATAAAATTTTCCGGTCAAACCTGGCTCAGTTCAGGTTGGACTTGACCCACTTGGACTTTTACCACATGATGTTAAGAGAAGAAACTTCTTTTCACACCATGAATGGCAGAGCAGAACTCTGTCCCATTTACAAAGCTCTGCTCTGTCTGGCCATCCGTGGCCGGATTTCATGAGTCCGGCCATAGACATCGACGCCATGTTGGAGCTTCGAGCTCCGGCTGTGGCCGTTAAATTTAAAACAAAATTTGTATTCGGTTTGTTTCATCCTTTTTTTTTTATATTTCCTAGCAATTGAAGCTCCGGCCATAGCAGTTATATTTAAAAAAAATTGAATTCGATTTGTTTCATTCTTTTTTTGTTCGATTTCTTCGCAATTAAGTTACTTACCTGATTTGGATGATATTAAATTTTCATTTTATATGATTTGGAATTAATTTGGCTACATGAGAAACTCTAATGTTGACTTTGGGGTGTGAAACTCTAATGTTTCTCATGGTGTGTGAATTTGTTTTCATTGTGAAACTCTAATTAATCCAAATTAATTTGTATTAATTTGGCTACATGAGAAACTCTAAACGTTGACTTTTTAATTTTCATTGTATACAAAACGTTGACTTTTTAATATAAAATATTTTTGGTAATGGACTAGGTTAGCATACTTAGGCTAGTTAGCCCAATTTCACTTGGGCTAGGCGTTAGATTAGAGAATTAACTGTTCCCTTAACTTTTTTGTTTTGCCATCCTCCCTCACTTTAGGTATCTAGTTTAGACCCACTAATCCAACAATTACACCCTTATGTGATTTTCCCATCCTTATGCATAATATTTTTTCAGGAAGAAAATAATTATATAGTTGATTGAAATAAAATTAAAAACATTTTATTTAATTTTTCTATTTCATTTTAACTCATCACCAAAAAACGAAAAAGCCAAAACAAAAAAAGAAAAGAAAAGAAAATTCATTTCCAAATAACACAACAACAAATAAATTATTCAGTCTGTCCAAAGAAACGTTATAGTACAAGATTTAAGAAGCAAGGTTAAATTAATGGGAATAATGAATAATGTTGAATATATGTTGTGTGTGAGTGTTCAAATATAATAAAGAGCAAGTGAATGGTACGACAAAATATGAGAAAAAGAGAGAGAAAATATTAAGTGATAGTGAGTTAATTGTTGTTATTTTGCGTTTGATAATGATCTTTTTCCGAGCATATTAATGTGAAAAAATATAATTTTTTTACGGAATGAGGGGAGAATAAAACTTCCTCTACCAATACCAATCATTCGAATAACTATCTTAAAACAATCATTACATCCAAATTATTTTTTCTAACACACCTACACTCCTAAAATATTATCCCTAACTTAACTCTCTCCCAAACACTTTTCATTTAGCAAATCTTTAACTCCTTTAACTTTTCTTAACTTTTTTCACTATTTACTTATCTAACTTTCTTAACTTAACCGGTTACCAAACATACTCTGAGTGTTTAGAACAAAATATCGGATGTTTATTACGAAATATCAGGTGTTTAGTATAAACATCAATTTTATTGTTTTGCATTAAACATTTGATATTTTAATGAAAACGATCGATATTTTGAAAACATTTTGATGTTGTAATAAATAATATATTTTTATACAAAGATAAGTGTTTAATACAAATATTAAGTGTTTATTATTAGATATCAGGTATTAAGTACAAAACATTGGATGTTTAGTACAAAATCTTATTTTATTTTCTTTACGTTAAACTCTCGATGTTTTAAATGGCACATTCGATGTTTGAGTATCAACATTTGATGTTTTAGTTTTATTTGAAACTAAATTAATTTTTAAATTTCCAAAATATCCACTTCTTCAACCTCACTTCTCCATCACCAAATCACCACCAAAAACCCTAACCCTTATGTTGACCCAATTCTATTTTGAAACACCAATTCGTAACAATCCCGCCAAGATCCACTAAATCTGTCTACCGCCTCCCGGAATCGAGCTCGAAATCGAGCTTCACACTGGTTTATATGACGGAAACCAGCATGAAAACCAACCATGGGAGACGAGGCGTCTTCCATGGACAATCTCGTCTCCCATGGACAATGGCAGTGGAGCTTGACAATGGACAGTAACTTTCGTTTTTTTTTTCCAGTTTCGGGTCAGCCCGATCCAGGTCGGGGTGAACCATGAGATTTTGTGGAAATCGGCATGTAGTAATCTCTTCGAGGCTTTTTGAACATTTTAAATAGGGTGCATTTTTTTTTTAGAATATACAATATTACAATAATTTCATTAATCAAATTATCAGTATATCAATCTGGAGCAAATCTCAACCGCTATCATATCACTATTGTAATACAAACTAGCTAGCATACATTAGAAATATTCGCATTGCCGGTGAGTATTGAATCCATGACCTCTTCGTTATGGTTAAAATGGGGTGGATTTCCACAAATCCACCTCAAGTAAATAGAGATTTTCATAATTATTCAAGGTTTATACTTTTATAAGAATAAAAAGGTATTAAAATTTAAAAGATGTATGCTCTGTCCGGGATGTTGAAGGCGTGTTTTTTCACACGGGACGTATACCCCGCACACAAAAGTGTACCCTCTACAACACTTGCTTCCAATAAATGTATTCCGGGACATTTTATGTGTACTTTGCCTCGAGACACAATCCTGAATTGCTTTTTAAAACATTTGTTATGATATATTCTTTTCGCAAATTTCTTCGTCTATTCAACTCTACTCCAACATTTATCACAACACTCCGCGGTTAATTTGTAGCTCCCGTCTAAAATTATTTATCTCCCTCCCACATTTGACACAGATAATTAACTCATTGCAGAAAGCCCTCATCGCATATGTACGCATGAATCAAAACTTCGAACATTTAAAATTGCTCCCACCATACTGCATGCCACTTCACAGTAAATAAATCATGTGGCATATTTACCAATCATGTAAACTAATGGAACAGTAGTAACATTTTTCCGTTCTCCCTTTTCTGAATAGGGTGAAAACCCTCAGTCAATACCCTTTAAATGTCCGTTAGATATACCTTCATGCTTACATATTAGCAAGCAGATCACATGAATTATATAAACCGTGCAAGGAGGAACAAAGTGGATGGGAATGATGCTCAAATTGTTGTGGATTCACTTCACAAACTTAAACAAGAGGATCCGGATTTCTATTATAATACGAGACTGGATATAAAAGGGAATTTGTGTGCCATATATCGGAGGGATACAATGATGAAAGAAGATTATTAATTATGTGGGGATGTGATTGTGTTTGACACCACATACAAGACAAACAAATATGATCTAATTTGTGCTCCGATTGTTGGGTAAACATTCATTGGAGCAATGTGATGATTGGGTGTGCCTTCATATGCAATGTAAAAGCCGAATCATTTTCTTGGCTTCTGCGAGAATTCCTAAAGTCAATGGGAGATAATAAAAAAAGCCGATAGCCATCTTCACAGATCAAGACAAGGTAATGTTAAACGCAATAGAATAGGTACATCTCTGGCTTCAAACTATAATAGACTTATGGTTTCTTGTATTTTAATAATTTATGTTTTATATTAAAGGGTTGATGTTTCAAAATGAACCCTGTGTTATATTCGTAAATGATTCAAAAGTTGATGTTGCATTTAAAACATTAGATGTTACACATATGTTTACCACATATAAATTTATTATGGAACAACTGACACTGAATTGTCTTACCACATTAATATTTAATAGTCAATGTTTGACCAAATAGGGTTTATGTTTCATATATATGGGTTGATGTTTTATAATGTCTGTGTTATATGCAGAGTTTTTGTGAAGATACAAGGCACAACCTTTGTTTATGGCACCTTCATCAAAACGTCATAAGACATTGCGGGAAACTGAAGAAGAATAAGGAATTCAAAGTTTCTTTTAGTCATTGCTTGAGAGGATGTTATAATGATGATGAATTTGAAACAAGTTGGTGGGGGATGATCGAGAAATTTGGCCTTTTAGATCATAAATGGTTTAAGAGAGCGCTTGTATAAAATTCGATACAAGTGGTGCACTACTCTACGCAAGGACTTCTTCTTAGCTGGAATATTATCGTCTCAAAGGAGTGAAAGCACCAATCATGCTATTAATTACAACGCCAACAAGAATACAACACTTAGAACAGTTTTTTGGCATATTCAAAACAATGATAAATCGGTGGAGAAGGGTAGAAAAGGAAAATGAGTTCAGGGATTCAATGGCTACGCCAGCAACCCCTATATCAACAAGTCTACTCAGATATGTAGCAGAGATATATACTTCAGCTATATTTCAGCACTTTGAGGCCGAGTTTCGTCAGTGTATGCTAAGCACGTCTGATATCAGTATGAACACTGGTGAAAGACTGATGTACGTAGTTTATCCAGAAGATGATCCTAAAAGTAAGCACGAGGTAAATTTTTTTGTAAGGATGGAAAAATAGAAGTGAGTTGCTCCTGCAGACACTTTAAGGAAGTGGGGTGGTTGTACTTTTATTGCCTCAGGATCATGCATATCCATAATGTTAAAGGAATCCCGAATGAGTATATTGTGAAGAGATGGACTAAACTAGTAAAGCAAGATGTATGGGACAAACTTGATCAAAACCAAAGATCTATGGAAAATGAAGCAGACGCAATATATTGGAGAGACTACATGACTAAGAG
>JAYMSH010000255.1:0-12567 GCA_036897905.1 Aragoa cleefii | reverse complement strand
AAAGAAGGAAACAGACAGTTGTGGACCACTAAAACTAGCACAAACCTAACAATACAGGTTAATTTTTTTTTTTTTTTAATTCAATGTTCTGTTTCTTGATCAAACTTAACATTAGTCCTTTTTCCTCAACCAGATTTCTGGATAAAGCCGCAATCAAAAGAGATACAGAGCAAATCACCAAGAATCGGTGGAAACTCTGCACCGTAACACAAGTCGAAGTGAATCCTCCCGATCTGGGCCGCAACCATCGCCCTCTCCATTTCCATCGTACAGCTCCACCTTCTTCATCGCTCAGGCGTCCAGAATGAACCAAAAACTCGGCCCCAGCTTCGCAATCCCAGCCGGCACAGTCTCTGTTTTTGGCTCCATAAACGCCCTCATAACAAGTCGAATCTACGAAAAGCTAGCCGTCCTGTTCCTCCGCAGCTAAACCTGCCACCCACGCGGCATCACCTCTTTGCAGAGAATCGGTGTAGGACTTTTCGTCTCCATCTTCGCCATGCTATCAGCCGCTGTTGTCGAGAAAATGCGCAGAAGCAGTGATACTCCATTGAGTGTCTTTTATCTCTTCCCTCAGTACTTTCTGGTGGCAATGCAGAGACGTTCACGTACGTTAGCCAGCTGGAGTTTTTCTACGACATGGCGACAGATGGGATGAAGAGCATAAGCAGTGCAGTGTTTTTAAGTGAGATTGGGATTGGTAGTTGGTTGAGTACAGCCATTGTTAAGGTGGTTGTGAAGGCTACTGGTGGAGTTGAGAAAGGGTGGTTGAGAAATGATCTTAATAAGAGCAGGCTTGATGCATTCTACTGTATTTTGACAGTTATTAATGGGGTTAATTTCTTGGTATACCTGTGGGTCTCTTGGCGGTATACAGGGCGGAGTGACTCTGTGGCGGTGGAACTGTTGGTTGCAGAATCTGATGGTGGACGAAATGGTAGAGGGGAAGATAAAATCTAAAAATACTGCACAAGTAGTAATTTTCGCAACTATTTTATTTACGAAAGCAGAAATTAATCTCCTTCGTGCTGCGCAGAAAAATGTAGAACTATTGTTGCTTTTGTTTGTGATTTAGTTGTAATTAGCCATTCTATTAAATCTCTGCCACTCTGTATGTTTGGTCTTTTTGTTCATCCTAATACAATTGGATTTATATATGATGTAATTACAATGTACACACTTGAATGGAAATTTTTACTGCATTTAGCAGTAAGTAAAAACTTCAGCAGGAGAGCAAATCATCCGAGATCCTCCATCAGTTTACAGTCATGAAATGCAGAGTTTTATCACGCATTAACAAACCAATTCCACACAAGTAAACGGAGATCAAATTCAGGGCCAAAAGAATGTAAGATTTCTATATCTCTGCTTCAAATCAGCAGGTTTCTGCACATTGTAAGTGTTTTTACAATAAAGAATGACAGCCATTAACAAGTATACCGCCCAAGTAATGCCCAACACCCTCGCAATAACTACGGCTAACTCAATGAGCCAAGTGCGTGATAAATCGCATGCAACTCAATGAGGGGCCTTTGGAAAGAAAAATCATCTTACCAATTTCCTGCTAATATCCTACTCCAAAAGAAAACCGAAGTATAATAAGACTATCCACATGATTCCAGTCAGAAGTACCTTCCCTTTAATGCTGAAACAAATATTCGGCTAGGAATCATTCATCATCTTCGCCAATTAATTCAAAAGAAAACGGGGAAAACTTGTAGCCATCTCCTTCGTAGAACTTGTTCTGAAATTCAACCCAGTGAAGTCGCAACGCATGCAGAAAGGCGCTGAGTGTTTCCATAATAAGTAGCACACCAACAGTTGCGAAGATAAATACACCTATGCCTCCAATAAAAATAATAACATTGTTGCGCCTGTAGCAATTGCACGGAAAATAAACAGCTCATGAGTATCAACAATCAAGTCGGATCAAAGAACATTTGTGCTATTGAGCAAACCCAGACAAGAAGGGTGAGAAAAAAACTCACCCCCAGGGGTTAAGCAGGACTTTATCATAGAAGACACTTGATAATTCTGAATGCGCCAGACTGCATAAGACCAGAGATTTTCAAAAACAAGATCGATTTGCTTAGCAATGTGGTCAGCATGTGTAGAAGATTTTGAAGTTTAAGATACATGCCTGAGGGCCCATAGCCGTAGATATGAAGCTGTATTAGAAACTGCTCCCAAAACAAACTCTATTGTATGTATGATTTGATGCACAAAAACTTCACTGAAGTCAAATTCCTCATGTCCGTGTGAACCTTTGTGTGTTTCTAATTCAAAAGAATCATCATCTGCATCATCGAGGAGTGCATAGGCTTGACCTCGATGTCTCTGGACAAGATACCGAACACTTGTAAGACCGCAAAAAAAAAAAAAAATCTGAAAGAAAGGAAATAAAAAATGAAACCACGAAAAACCATCATAAGTTTCTAACATACTTCCTCATGCTGCTTCTTCAAAAGAAATGGCTTTGGAAACAACATCCAGGGTACAGCAACGAGTGCTGATAGAAGTAGCAAAATATGTCAACCAAATGAAGCAACTGGTTAGGCCACGAGCACATAAGAGAAAAATCAATATCCAGCAGATATGATGATGAGAAATTAGAACCTGGAGGTACTTCTGCCCCATAAAAAGCTGATTCTCCCCCAGGTCATCAGTAGGGCTTAAGAACATGTAAATCATTGTATGGTACAAATCAGCCTGAGATCCCGTACACCACTTGACAATTATGAGAAGTGACAGATATCCAAACAAGGAGTTCAAGAATATCATCTGAGGTACGAACTGATACCTGAGGCATTGAAAGTTTAACATACATTAAGACCCAATTATAATTACATCTTGTTAGAAACACAGAAAATGCATAATCCACCCACAATCAACTTATACTGTCACGTGTACGACCAGTATACACATGCATTGAATCAAGTATCAAAGTGAAAATTGAGGGGAAATACATTCATCCACATACGTTAGTGGGAAATTTCCAATAGTGTTACCTAAACCTACCAGGTATTCAAATTGTTCTCAAAGAATTTTGAGTTGAAGTAACTTAAGATGATTCCGAGATTCATCTGAGCAACGCCCAATAGAATAGACATCTTCATCTTCACCGAATTGAGAAATGGTAATTCACTTCGGCTGCCGTGCCACTTGGGATCTAGACCAAACGGATATGTGTCATGTACTTTAATCAATCCAATTGTGGTAGAATCTCTGAAATAGAAAGAGAAAGGTTACAATTTTGACTTAAGCTTAAAGGGATATAGCGAGGCTAAAAAATCAACTTTAGTTCCATACCTGCAGGTTGAATCACGACAACCATAAGCAGTACGTCCAAACAGCTCAAAGGGGACAGAGAAGAACTCATTATGTATCACTCCAGTGTATATCGAGAACAAAGCCATGATCATTATGATATAGTGACCAGAAAATGCCATTTGCGTTATATCGTCAAGCTTCTGTTGACAGAATTCAATAGATAGACTAGTATATCGTAAGATGTTCATAAGCTATTGGTTAAATGTAACATCAAGCAATCCCAATAATGTTAAAGAAGCAATGGTGTTTTACCTGTTGGGCCAGCTTCTTCTCACGAACTATGAAATACAGTGTCATAAGAAGTAAGCATATGCCATGTCCCCAATCTCCAAACAATGTGATAATAGTGTAAACAGCTGGGTTTGCTTCCTGATACTTGGCCACCCTGTAACAACCATAAAACAGTTAAAGTGACTGTGAGACTACAAAATCCAATCACTCACAATGAGGAACAGAAAAAAACATAGGTGGCAGTTGAAAAAGAATGACCAGAAACCAACATCTTTCAGAAGTTCATTGCCAAGAATGAGGAGTATGTAGGTCTATATATGTTGATTCAAACAGCTATCTATCAAATATATTTCATACGCCGCCCAAACTTTATACAGCTATAACTCACCCATATGCATCCACAATTTCTTGATTGGCAGCGGTAAATTTGTTGGTACGAAAGTACGTAGGAGGTAAGTTCTTGGTCTGTAGCACGTTAAATATAACCCCCATTTGAGAATTACTGTCCACGGTAGCTTGTTGTAAAACATTCTGGATCTGCAAAGCAAAAGTAACTGTTGAGAAGTTTGACTAAGGAAAATTAACCGTATAACCAACCAATAGAACAGTCATCACACAGTTATAGACTATATGGCTAGAAATTAATCACATCGGCCGTGTTTTAGATTTCATGAATGAAAAAAAATATATATCTATACAAAAGGTCCGTGCATTCCTCATATACATAGCCTAATGCAAAAAAAAAATTCGAAATTACCTGATTTGTTGCGAAGACAGGACACCAGCCTTCTCCAACGAGGCACTTTTTGGTAACATCAAGGCTGAGCATATTCAGAGTATGGTAGATAGACTTCTCTCTCTTCACCTTCACGAGTTTTGGACATAAAATTGAATCAAATGTTCTAGCAAGTAATTCAAATGTATGGTCGTACATGCATGTGAGTCTCAGAGTAAAAGATATTTGAACTGAGGAAATTGCTCTTCAAGATGCTCGAGAAACTCTGCCACTAACCAAAAGGTTCATTGCTCAAAATCAAAACTAATACTCTGCAGAAGATTGGTCCGGTGCATCTTCCCGATATCTATAGTGGTCTTCAGTTCTGAAAGTCTGGCTGATACCTGTGGGAGAAGAATAATAACTAATTTGACATAAATGTTTGCAAATATTATAAGCAAAACAAGCAACAAGGACTTACTAGTCTACGTATCCTCTTCACTTTTATGAATAAAAATTCTAACGTGATTGCAGAAAGTCATAGATAACAATCATTCTATATTACTACAGAAAAACATTACTTTACCTTCAAGCATACTCATCATACGATACAACAAGTCCCTATTCTCTAGTATAACCACGAAACCGTAGTTAACATGAAAAGGCCCAAAAACTCGGTAAATTTATTTCAAGACGAGAAAGTCCTGCTACATACCTCTGTAATCGTCTCATACTGTTTACCAACATCATCTGTAAGGGGTATCGATTTGCTCCAAATTTATCACAGATCTTCTCAATCTTGCTCTTTGCTCTTTCTCCTGATTAAAACACAACAAAAACATTTTTGTCAACCTGCAAGAATCAGTAGAATTCATTATATTTTGATTGTCAAAAATTAGGATCTTAACAGAACTGAATTTTGAGTGCATATATGTCAATTAGGTAGTGACACGACTAACATTCAGATAATGTGAAGCTTAACAGTCTCTTTTTATTTTGAGAAATATATAATGGCATGCAAGAAAATTGGAAACATGAGAATTATATAAAGAAAGAAGAGTAAGCAAAAGAAAACTGAAAATCTATCCATTTGCAACAGAAAGCAAAGGCATTGGAGAAAAGATGTTTATATTACCTTATCTCCTGAAAGTGGATCAGTCACAGTGCCTTCGATGACCACTTGTTTAAGAAATACATTTCCCCTGGTAGCGCGAAACAAAATTCTTTCAAATGATTCAGATTTTTCCCTGGCAATTAGTCCACTAAAATATCCCAGCTTTACTTGTTTCGATAGATCTGTCATCATTTCCTAGCAACATCGAAGGGAGAGATTAGCGGCAGTAACAGAAGTCTTTTTTACTCCAAGAAACCGTAATAGCAAATGAGTTTACTTGCTCAAGTAGCAGAGGGCTATCAATCAATCTTTCGCCAAGAATTTGTGCCTCGACTTCTCTTTGCTGAGCAGCAGCGCTGCGTTCAGCTTTAGGAAAAATTTGACTGGCCTGAATCAAGAAAATTACGGATCAATTTGTGCTTAAAGTCATGACATAAACATTTCACGCTAACTATTTCCGTTTCAGCTTTCAGTAAGACAGTAGTGGTGGCAACAATTGCTATTCCCTTATTTAAGACAAGCTTATATTCTATAAGTTCATTATAACAATGCTGTAGCTTTTCACTATTTGCATTCATCTCTAACAGCTCTGCTTCGTAGTCTCCAAGTTTGAGCTGCTCCATGCAAACAAATCCATAATGAAGTGGGTATGGGTTACACACGATACAATTGCAACGACGCACACAGAAATCAGATTATGTGGAAAAAGCTAACCAATTGCTTTAACTAGACAAACCTCTAACTCGTCCAAATTGATATTAGTGTCCACCAAAGAGCTTGAAGATGATGAATAGGACAAACCAGCCTTTACCATTTGGTTTCTGAGAAACCTCAGTTTCCGGTCCATCTCCCCACTAAATAAAGAGTCAATCAAGAATTTCATGGTTGTTCAGACTTGGCACATGACAAAGGCAGGGTTCAAATTCCACCTTTCTTATCTATTGCTCAGATTTCAACCCAAAACAAACAACAATAATACCCTACAAAGTACAAAATCTATCAAAACAGAAGAACATCCTTGCTTTACAGCCTATAAAATACTTTCTCATAAAACTTCACCACAACCAATCTCAATCCCATAAAACCAATCAAACACAGGTTTGAAATAACTTACAATCTTTAATGATGGCATGTAATTCAAAAAGGAAAAAACTTAAAGCAATTTCACTCAACATTTTTCACAACAATAGCTAAACAAGATTCATACTGCCAATCAATGATGATAACTCCCTCACAATTCAGTTATTACTACTAAATTTGTTGAACTTCAAAGTTTGGTTTCGGGGAGAAATGGAGGAAGCAAACTTTGATTTGATTACTGAACTGATCAAGAAAATGAATGAAACGATACAGAGAGCGTGAGGCTCTGTTTCTCTATATAGCCGTTGCAAACGGTTATATAGCTGAAGTACAACATATTAAGCACAATGTACAACTGTGCCTAATTTATTTCATAAACTCCAAAAATGATGTAATAATACTAATTAAACACTAATTGTGTATCTTAACACGGTGTTAATGTTATTTTATCGTACTTCCTATTTAATAACTAGACAAATATTTGGGTTATTTTCCGTTATTTTATACTTAGGCACTTTTGGAACATGTAAAACCGTAAACCATAGTTCGAGTTCCCATTATTGAGATTATACTTTTGAGATGAGGTTAGACTTGACTTGAGAGCCTTTCTTTGAGGTGCAAGCCAATCCTGATTGCAACTAGATTATTCTGGCGAATACTTGGCGCCCATTCCTTGCATGAGATTACCATGAAAGTTCCGTTTGTGCCACAATTACTTTGGCAGATCAATCATTTTCTTGCTTTTCTCTATCTTTTGGTGTGTGTATCCTCACGATCTATATACTTTTAGTTTTCATATAAAATCAATGCATTTGAGTGTCACTTTAAATCACTATACTTGAGTTTGAGTTATGATGGATCTTAGCAGCTCATCATCTGTTACTCAATAATTATGACTAATTCGAAAGATCTTGAAAAAATAAATATGTTTAGTGCACCATTCATTGAAAGTAGTCCTGCTACATCATATCCGCGACTCAGCAATAGGAAAAACATAATGCAAAATCTCTCAACAAATCAAAGAAATGTCTAATCCGAGCTTCTGGGCTAACTGCACTGGTTGCAGTTTTATAACAACAGATTTTGTTTCACTTCTTTCGGGATAATGAAGAGCTGGTAGATGGAAAGAAATTATGAACTGGTATACTTTTTCCTCAGAAGTTGTGCACCAACGATTTAGGAAAAAGTATCCCCGATACAGAGTAACTATTCACAACTCACTCGCTAAAGCTAACCGGAAATTAGCCCCGTGTAAAACAAACCAGTGCTCAAAGTGAAGATGCCTTAACTAATTGTTGCATTGCATAACCTGATATCTCTGTGTCTTCACATCTGAAAACAATTGAGAGGCTTTAACATGAAGTTTTCAAATCCGTCATCCAGGCAGCGAATCCATTAATTTTCAACTATTAGGAATTGTAATAGAACTGTACCATTGGTAAAAGCAGATGAAAACCAAGATACTATGAATTACTTGTTGATTCGAGTAGGCACATTCTCAAATGACATTATCACAGCTGGTACATCCTTCATGTTTGATGATTCCGGCGTTTATATTTAAGAATATCAAAACACTAAAATCGTTTTGCAATGAAGATGTGTTTTCTGAAACATTCACAGTTGATGCCAATTGCCTTAACATTCTTCAGTAGTTCATATATCCGGTCATTCCTGGCGGACAGTAAGTAATCTGTGATGATCATACTTATCATTGAGGCCTGCTGGATTTGGTACAAAACAGTTATGATACATAACATATAATTTATGCCTAGAAGTAAAATCCGATTTATAACATTTAAACATGTCCTAAATTAGGTTTTAATAACTACACTTTTCATCTCTGACATAAAAGCATCATAGCGTTGAACCGTGTTGGTCTCTGACCAAAGTACGGACATCAAAGATATTAAATTACATGTCTCGCTCCAGAAAACAAATGAAAAAATTGAATACAATAACAAAAAAATTAGTACCGGCATTAAAGATATCAAATTAGTTGTTTTGAGTCAAAAAACAAACAAGCAAGTAAATAAATTAACATACTAAAGCGCGGGCATCAAATGAGTTGTTTCGCGCCAAAGACAAGAAACTTTAAAGTAGAACCCTTGTATATATATAGTATATGCATCCATAGTACTTACATAAATTTTTGGCAACAAACAGGCATACTTTAAAACTTATCACAATTCAATCTTAGACATGAAATACAATCAATAATTAATATTTGTCGAAGAGGGTCCTGCGTTTAATCTTGCCATCAATGACCTTCTGGTGGTGCCTGAAATACTTTTTTGCATGGCTGGCAACTTGGGCAGGATCTCTCGTCAGGACAAAGTCTCTGGATATGTTTGTCCAGTTTCCCCTCCCATACTCCTTCAGTCCTTGCAGGAACAACCAGTGCTCGTCTCCAGTCCATGCTCCTTTTCTCTGCACGGATGGTTCCTGCTCTTCATATACCGGACACTCAACCAGCCCTTCTTCATCTGCAGTAACGTCTTTGAGCGATAACATTCAATGTTCTTAAACTTCTTGAGCTGATCTTGTCCCCTGCCTAGCTGTGATTCACTCCCATCTATTGGGGCAGTCTTCTGGGAATTCAACCAAGCCGTTCTTAAGCAGCTTGTTTTCATTAGATGACCATACAGAGTGTGACGTTGAACTAATCATATTATTACAATTGAATATTTGTTTCTGTTTATCTCTGAGACCAAGCTAGAGTACTTGCGTTTATTTATACTGTGCAAGATAACTTTCCTATGTAAGTATTGTAATACTACCTTTATTGACAATTTTTCTTGTATTGTCAAAAAATCTTATCTCATGTGCATGATTTCAAGTATACTCCCGTTCTTTCTTTTTTATAAGGTCAAAAGAAAAATAATCTTTGCTATATGGAAAATAAAAATTAATGTAGTACACATTCTTATCTGTTTACTCTGTCAAAAACAAAAATAAAATAAAAAAGGGTGGAGGAACTTTACAGCTAATTGTTGATATATTATAGGAACTTTCTTTCTTTCTTTCTTTTTCTTTTTTCCCATACATTCTATCTTCTACGCTCAAATAACATGTGATAAGAATTCCTTTACCGGAGATCTCTGACGGGAAGCAAGATTAACAAGAAGACGAAGAAAGCTGGGCCTTGGGGCCACAGTTGCACTAGCACAGAACAGATGTAGACGGCGCAAAGGCCCATCGATGTTAATGTTATTTTATTTCATTTCCTATTTAATTACTAGACAAATAATTCGAGTATTTTCCGTTATTTTATACTTGTGCACTTTTGGAACATGTAAAACCGTAAACAATACTTCGAGTTGTCATTATTGAGATTATACTTTTGAGAAATGGTTTAATTGACTTTGATAGTCTCTCTTTGAGGCACAAGTCAGTTCCGCTTGCAACTAGGTTATCCTGGTGAATCCATTGCGCTCATACCTTTGTTATCTAGGAGAATGAGTTGCCCAAGATCAGTTAATCTTTGCTTTTCTTGCCAGAACTATCGTTTTCTTGCTTATCTCTATCCTTTAGTGTGTAGATCCTCACGATCTATCATATTAAACGACTATTCTTGAGTGTCACTATAAAATCACTATACTTGAGTTTTCAATGAAGTTAAAACCATCGTCGCAGGAGACGTATTTTGTCAATATAAATTAATATGCGGGTGTTCAAAAAAAGAACTCGGTCTAAATGCAACCAAAACTTCAAAGTGCCAATAAATGAATTGATTCATGTTTGTACCTGAGCAACCAAAACATAATGCAACATAGCTCAACATATCAAAGAAATGTCTAATCTGAGATTCTGTGCTAACTGAACTGGTTTTAGTTTTATTCAAAAGAAAATTTGGCTGTTTACTTATTTTTCTTCTTTTCCGGTGTACTGAAGAGCTGCTAGATGCAAAGGAAGCAAATTGCTAGCTTAAGCAACTACATCGACAGACACAAAGGCTAACCCAAAAACTAACAGAAAAATTAGCCCTGTGTAAAAACAAACCACTGGTCGACATAAAGATTATAATCATAACCATGAAATAAATCAAGCACAATGCAAGCTCTTTTGGAGTTATAAATGCCGCTCTAGTTAACCGTGGCACTGCATCGCCTGACATCTCAGTTTCTTCACA
This sequence comes from Aragoa cleefii, assembly GCA_036897905.1. Taxonomy (NCBI): domain Eukaryota; kingdom Viridiplantae; phylum Streptophyta; class Magnoliopsida; order Lamiales; family Plantaginaceae; genus Aragoa; species Aragoa cleefii. The sequence continues at coordinate 1,968 of JAYMSH010000255.1, read as the reverse complement.
TCCGCAAACTTGAGAGGCTTTATCATGAACATTTCAGCTCCTTCATCCAGGCACCTAATCAATTTTCGACCAATTAAGAATCGTAAGAGAACCTTTTCTGTTGGTAAAAAGTAAAAACAGACTGAAAGTCGAAAACCAAGATAAGAATTAATTGTTGATCCAGGTAGGCACTCGGATGACATTATGACAACAGGCACATCCTTCATGTTAGATGATTCCTGTGTTTTTAAAAATAAGCGAACATTCAGATCGTCGCGAGGATGTATTTTTTTTTAACATTATAAGATTGATGATAACTACCTTAATCTTCTTGAGTAGCTCGTATCCGGTCATTCCCGGCATACAATAATCAGTTATGATCATACTTATCTGCGAGGCCTGCTGGATTTGGTATAAGACATTTAGGTTAATTATCTTTAGACATTCCACTAAAAAATGATCTTTTAAAATGTCACATAAAATTCAAATAAATCATATCAAATTTTAGAAGGGAAGTTTTTGATATTCAAACATAAACAGATCCTCCAAATATCACAGCATATATGAGTAGCAACTTTCAAAAATAAGTTAAACTGTGAAACATTTCAAAATAAGTAGACCTACATTGTTGTTATTGATAGAGCCCTGCTTTTCATCTACTGATCCCAGATACTCCAATGCCCTCAGACCATTTTCTGCTATTGTCACTGCTAGGAGAAAAGGACAAGAAAAACAAAAATTAATTACATGGGAATTCATTCTTGACTAATTTGTTGATATATATCTAAGAAAGGGTGAATGAGAACCTTTGCAAGTGGAGATCTTGAGCAACTTTTCGACAAGTTTACTGTCGATGAGATTGTCATCAACAGCCAAAACATGGGGTTCTTCAACATGATGATCAGCCACCATTTTCTTAGCAATGTCAATAGAAGCAGAAGCAGCAGCACTTTCTTTGTTCTCCATAGAAATTTGAAAATCAAGGAGGCAACAAGAGAAGAAGGTGAGAGATCAGTAGTATTTGAAATGTGGTTGGTTTGGTTTGGTCTGGTGGGATTTGTATTTAAAGATGAGCAGAATCAAGTGTTGGTCTTTTCCAAGAAATTTGAAAGGAAAAACAAAATCAAAGGTTTGAAAAGATCAAAGATACTGGGATCAATATATCTTGGTGATATCTTCCTTCCTTTCATTGGATTTGATTTCTGGATTTGCAGTATCAGTAATAGTATCATTATCAATATCACACTGCTCCATGAGATCTTCTGTTTGTTTTGACCAGACCATTCATTTACTCCACCACTTCTGGTCTGTTCATTCACTTTTCACCCTTTTTCCTACCCAGGGGTAATCTTGTTTCCTTCCTCTCTTGTCTATCTTTAGATGGAAACCGTACTTATTAGTTACAACTTCCTCAACAATTTGTACAATATTTGAATTCGGTAATTGAGGTGTACGGCGAAGTAGTTAATCTATGTTTATCTCACATCGCAGTATCTATCTGAATTTGAAATTATTATATCTGAATTTAATATTTTTTAAATTGAGCTGAACAAATACTTAATATGAAATAATCCTATCAGTGCGATCTTATAACTAGTTGTGCTGCCCGCTATGGACCGTGCATGCAGGAAGGTTCATGGAAACTAATTTGACAGTACAAGTGAAACAATTCAGGAGTAGAAATTCATGAAACATTCAAAAAGGAACAAGTTTATTTTTAGCAGGAGAATCTGAAAGCGGACAGCCTGCCCTTGATCTTCATATACATTTCTATTCTTGAATTGATGTCGGCGCTAGCATTGATTGATCTTCATAGACTTGTTGAGTACGAATGTACGATGTTTCGAACAATATGTTTTTCATTAAAATAATATGTCGTAAATCAAACAGTATCTGAATTATTAATATCCAATGCATGGGTTAAGTCAAAGCAGGACCAACTTGGATTATTTCTTGTTATTTTAGATACGCACACATTTGTAGAATATG
>JAYMSH010000254.1:0-12569 GCA_036897905.1 Aragoa cleefii | reverse complement strand
ATTTATAGAGAAAAAATAATAATAGCCGTTGGTTTTTTTTATAATTTTTTGGATTTTATTTTTTTGGATTTTTTAAGTCCAAAATCAGCTATTTTTCCGTTGGAACAGTACCAACGGATATAAACGGGACAGTGACACGTGTCACTGACCCATTTTTTATTTTTTTTTCCGTCAAATTGACGAAACAACGACGTTTCGTATTTGACGCTCACAGGCGTCACCACTGTGGACCGTCACCAGCCGACTGCCTTGTCATTTTCACCGTTGCGGCGAGTCTGAGTGAAGAGCATCGTCTCGAGTCTATGGCCATGAGACTTCAATATACATAGAGGCTCCCACAATAATAGTTGAGATGTCCCAACATCAATATCAACCCATTCCCTCAATTACCCACAAATTGCCTTAGATTAAAAAATAATAATCCAAACCAACCCAACCCAAATTTCGACCATAAATAGGGTTTCTAATGTATAAATGAATTGAAAATAATTTTTCCTTGGTTTCCAATTTGTAAAAGTAAAGATTAACTTTGTAACGATTTTGTTAGTTGTATAAGGCACATTTAACTAGTTCGTCAAATGGGGTTAAACGATTTTGATTTTGTTTAAAGTACAAAAAGACTATTGATCAAATTCTTGAATATATCATTTGCACCAACATATATGATCAAATTCTTACAATCTCATCATATTTGTAGACTGAAACAAAGAAACATAATTGATACAATTCGCAAAAAAGCTAGCTCGACGATGATCACTGATCATTATTGTAGAGGAGGGGGGGCAGGTTGAACAGGCGGTGCGATTGGTGAAAAACAGGTTGTGAAGCACTTCCGGAGACAATCAGCATCGAACCTCGGGGTGAAACATGCCTGGATGCAGTCAACGCAGTCAGCCGCATTTGCAGCGAACACAAACACTGCAAGGAACATCACCACAACAAGAGCTCCTTTGCCTGCCATCTTACTGTTTTTCTTGATTCTCGTTTTGTGAATAACTCTGTCAATGGTGGAACTATTTATAGTGTCTTGAGTTTGATATATTTTTTGCATGGATCGTAAGTAATTAATCATGGGATTTTGTCGGATTTGGGATTATAATTAATTTAGATCTCCTATCAAGTAGAAGATTTTATGAGTGAGTTTTCGAGGTTTTTTTCTCCATAAAATTCAAAGTCAAGAATTCGGAAATGGTAATGAGAGATGATGATTTTGGTTGTTTATTTAAGTCTTAGATTAGCATATCCGTGCAAAATTGGACTATAATTGATTGATTGGGACCTGTGATTTAGAAGTCAACGCTCGAGGCTCGCCCTAACGACTTTTCACACGAAAATACTTCGAAACTTTTGTTTGGGATGCAAGTGTTCTGAGGCATACGTATGCCCCAAATTAAAAGGCACGTACGCCTCCACAAGTTAGTATATAATACTAAATTAATAAAATCCAATTAATAATAGAAAATTAAAATAGAAGTTCAAACATTTTCCGTTTTCCAAAGCTAAAACATCGACGGCATGGTTCAATCTTTAACCCAATTATTAATCGGTCGTCACGAGGCGAACAATGTAGACATGCTATAAAAACGAGCGTTGCTTTATAACAATTCACAGTTTATATTTATTTCTTGAAATATTTTTTTACATGTTTTAAAATTATTCATTAGCTTTTAATTTATTTTATATGTTTTTACGGGGCTTACGCTCATATTACAAGGCTTACGCCCCGCCACGACAATTACAAATCGACTCGTCTTAGCCCTCAAGCATTTTAAAATCCAGATTGAGAGTATAATTAAACCACATGACCACATGTAGAGTCGATTTTATTTTTAGTTTATAATTAAGCATAGCAGAGCAATAGTAGCGGTTCAAATGAAAATCAAAAGTTACATAAGCTCCTTAAACCAAACAAACTAAACCAAACATACCCAATTTCCGCCCGTAGACATGGTAAGGGGAGGGTGAGATGTACGAAGTCTTATCTCGAATGAAACTGTTTCCGTAGAGACCCTGATTCAAAAACAAAATTAAAAGCAAAAACAAAAACAGAACCATCACCAAAAACAAAAACAAAAAAAGCTTTAAATGAAACCCAATTAGTAGGAAGGAAACACCAAGATAAACACTGGGGCACCGAGAAGTACAAAAGTGAGTTTATCGCCAATTTACTTGAGCGAAATTCCGTTACCGGAAATTTCAACTTACCTGATGTATATCTGTAATGCATAGGAGGCAATTTTTTGGTGAAAACCCCGCGAGCGCACGCCCCTATACGGACTGAAGAGTGGAGCTGGAGTCGCGGACGTAAGACAACTCCACGAACGATAGAAGTTGACCGAACAGCTTTGATGGACGAGAAGAAAGACTGATTGTTTCCACCTACTTCAATGTTTCAATGTTTCCGCCGACAAGTACCAAACCCTAAACATAAGCTCCTTAAGCAATTAGCATATGCTAATCTAATTTAACAAAATAATAATAATAATAATAATCTTGCTAGAGATGACCTTTGTAAAATATTAGAAGAGACCAATCACAATAATTTGTTAAAAATATTACACTTACGTACCAAAATTTAATTTACGGATCAAACCCACCCCCACTATCATCTTTTATGACGAGATCAGAAGATCTCGGCGTTTTCATCCATAAAAGCTGGACGAATCTCACTTTGTTCTCCTTTTCCTTTTCTTCTTTTCCTCATTCCGTTCATGGCGGGGAGGATGAGTTATTTGTCCATAGACGAGATAGTGTTTCAAGCTCTATCAACAGCGGACAAAACTCGAAGCTCAAGAAAGAAATGGCTTTTATGTGTTTGCAAGATCCTGTTTTATTGTGTTTCTTCTTTTTCAGATCTGTATCAAATTTTCTGTTTCTTCCTTTTCTTGCATTGTTTATTGTATCCTCTTCACGATCTTAAAGTTCAAGCAGTCCACGGTAAATATGAATGGCAAATGAATACAGGAAATAGTTTTCATGTGTACAAATTACATAAAGGGGAGCCTCTCTCATGGCAGCTAACCATCCAGATTCCCAAGCGATCGCCTAACTGGCCTACGCATCTAAGCCACCTCAACCAGAGACAATTTGTCTTGTCGAGCCAATGCCGGTTTCCAGCAATTAAGCCCCAACTGGAATCAAACTGGTGATCACAATGACAGCGCCTACGCCATGATTGTATCGACATGTCATGTTTCTGCATTCCGTATCAAACTATCATCCATGTCTCGACATGCCGTGTTTCATACATGCCTTTTATGTAGATCCAACAGTAATACATATATCCACGAACATCTTTTTTCATAATCCTCTGGCTGCTGCGTATGCAGAAACATGCACGTCTGAGCATTCTGAATCCCAAGAAAAATCCTTTGACATGGCATCTCTTATCCTCCGATTCCATTGTGATGGATTGTTATTCTGCACCAACGCAGATATGATTGAACCCATTAAGCTAATGGAGAAGTTTCATAACTGAAAAAACGTCTAACAAGACATTATCCATGCAAGCAGAAAGATGTAACAGAGAACGCATACAATTTCATCAATGGCTCGACTCAGAGACATACTCCCAAAGCTATTGCTGATATATTTTGACAATTTACTGCTCTGTATATCGAGATCCCCATAGTGCCTGTGCCAGAAAAAAAATGTGAAGCCTCCGACAAATTAAAAGGCAAATCAACTTTTGACCATCATTAAATAAGCACGACGTTTCACCTGGATCTGCTGTCCATAAAATGTAAAGGGACTGGAGCTGCTCCATATTTCATTGCCTTCAGCTGTAAGTTGATAATAAAGAAGATAAGTCTTAAGAATCCACAAGTACTGTCAAATATAATTTTGTAAGTAAATAATCTGTTCAGCATAGTCTTGATTGACGAAGATGGGTAAGTTGGCTTGCAATTCCGGTTTAGGACAGGAGTTTTAATGAATGGTGCACAACCTCGTAACATCGAATGGCAATTGCCTTAACACACACGTCAGCATTTGCCACTTTCCTTACACTCAAAATGCATGTGTGTTAAGATACTTTACGGAGTGATGTTGGTCTACATATTGCATATTCTTGAAACGCGGGCATTTGGGAAGTACTTATTGAAAATGAATTTCTCTCTAGAGAGCAAGGTCATAATTTATTGGGATGGAGTAAAGCCACACTATTGTTACTATTTACTGGAGACACTTACCGGCACTTGATGCAGAGGGTCTTCCAAAGATAAACATAACATAATGTCGGATCCTGAAATTATCAAATGTGATAAATTTTCATCATATTCATCAACGAATCTCACATGTTCATCCTGCAAACAAGGAAAACGGGAGAAAAGAGAGTTCAGATAAGAAACCTGAAGAAATGTTTTTGGTTCAAAAGTCAGATCAACTATGATGTTTAAAACACTAACGGACAAAAATAAGTTCAAGGTTTCAGGAAAACAGGAAGTCGCAAATATACTACAGAAAACTTTACTCCCTACAATATTTCCCTCTTCACTCAAAACACCATATGCCAAAGCAACATATTTTGGGATACTGATATGCAAGAACTGATATGTGAACTTATTTGAGGTCATAACTAAACAGGTTCGTGTAAAAGAAGCTCATCAGCAGTTCAAAACCAGCTTCAGCTGTAAGGTTCGAACCATTTAATGTCTGTCTATACATATTATAATACGAAAAAAAGGATTTTATGGAGGAAATTAGTCCAATTATCTGAAATATAGCCTGCTAAGTGATACACATATAGCTGAGTGATTGTTTGCCAATGATATGAAACAAGAAAGAGGAATATGAAGCAATCACCCTTGAATATAGCTTCTACCGCGTGCCAACTCAGACAGACCAAAATATCTGGTATACGATCGGTTATTTTCTATCTTAAAAAGCCTTAAAAGATGATAAATAAGAAAATTGTGTAATTTATTTATTAAAATGAATAACCGACTTCTTAAGTCAGTCACATACCATGGATATTTGCCTATACATATGGTTAATATTCATATCGTAAGTAAGGATCACGTAATCCCACATCAAGCAAGGAGGTCTATCGTGACCGGTAAGAAATTAGAGAAACATAATCAGTTCGACGAACACAAGAAACAGCGAATCTACCTTCACTTCTTGGAAAAGTTCTAAGGCCCTCTTCACGCCTGAACTTTCACTAGATCCCATTAAAATAAACTGCAAGAATAAATGACATGCTTATTGTAAGTAGTAGATTAATTCAGGAAAAGTCAGCTGGCTTGACCAGCTGATTAATGCTTATTCACAGGAATGAATAAGAGTGGAAGTGTCCAATCCAACACGCATTGACGCTCATATACCTTAACCTGATATCCAAATAAGATAACCCAACAATATACGAATATATAGGGTTTTTTTTTTTCCTAAGAAAATTGTCTAAGCAGCGAAGAGTAATTACCTGAACTCCCCTTCTAGAAGATACCCAAACAATTGTCCTTAGACTCTCTAGTTCTACATCTGAGATGTTCGAAAAAATGCATCCAACCTGAAAATTCATTAGTTTTCAGATTTATCACCTGCAAAAGTATACTAAAGAATACAAAAGTCACAATAAAGAGGGATGAATTCTCTAACAAGGATTTTGGATGCTTCGTCAGGTAAATCCAGATGCCGCTGCAGTGTGGCTTTGCACACAGATTTTCCATTCATATCATCCAAACAATATCTTTGGGGAATAACATTGTCTCTTGAAGGATCCCAAGTTGACTTGTCATATCCATAAGGAGCAATCACCAACTTTTCCCTATCACGAACTCAAAAATGACATAAATTAGACTTTACGGGAAGGCGTAAACCCAGATAACTTGGAATATAAATTTAGCAGGGCTACATAGATTGAGCTCTGAGGGGAAGCACAACACCATAATATATAACAGGATAGGAATTACTAAGGGTGATGCATACCTGTGAGTAGCCAAGGTGGATTCCAACCCATGTCCGGATGCACTGGTTATTTGGTCTTTTGGTTGCACACGAGTCATTGTTATAACTTTGTTTGAGTACACAACTCCACCCTGAACAAAAACGAAAACATTCAGGAACACGGATCTGACGTAAAAAGATGTGCAAATCAGGAAGAAAAAGGAATGACTCAAGTGATAAAAATAATGACTGTAAAATAATCCACAAGTAGATGGATAGTTTGAAGAAATTAGAAGAGCATGAGCAAGGATGGAAAGTCTATAATTTCAGACAAAGAACGTGGTCATGCTTGAAATATACTTAGGATTTAGTAGTTAATTTCATATACAGCTATGATACGAGAATTTTATTCTGTTTATATATCTGGATCAGCAATCATTTGAATATTTACATGATAAAATCTAATGGTCATTATCGCGATGTTAGTAAAATGAAATTCAGTTATAATACTACCACTCTACAAGATGAGGAGAGAGTAATACTCACAACATGTATCTCTGTCTACAAAATAATGTTGGCGTGAAATGGGATAGGTATCCGCGAGGATAAAATTCAAGATATTATCATATTCGGGAGACAACTGTTGGACCAAACATAGTTGAGTCTTACTAGGTTACTGGAGACTGACTGCTAATGACCAATTTTGGGAATGTCAAGGCTGTTGCAAAAAAAATTACAAGCTACTCTTACGAGTTTGTTTGGTAGGAGGATCTTTCAAGAGGTTAATAGGAGGTGTTTGATCAAATTCCCTTACTAGGAAGTGATAGGAAGGAGTTGCAAAAGGGCGGAATCCCATCCTTCATGTCCATACAATCTCTCCAATTTCGTAAGAAATAGAGGAAGGTGTAAACATAAATGCGGAGAAAGAAATTCCTTCCTCTTAGGTTTATAAGAGTGCCAACAAGGGGGGCGTTCTAATTTTCTTCTCCGTCCAACATACCATAACAAAGTTTGTGAGGTGCCTAAACTCTTACACCCTGTCATCTTCCAACCCTCTTTATCGTGGCTTAGTTTCCTTCATAACAAATACCATCCTTGACATGATCTGACAAATAACAACTAGTTATAACATTCAAGATCAGAAAGAACGTGATTACCTTTAGTACGTTGACAAGGTGAGCATTGTTGTCATCTTGCAGACGGTCAGGGCGATTCAATTTAGAAGGTTCAAGCCCACATAATGCAAGCTTTCCAGGTTGTTGATGACACTAAGATAGTAATGAGCAATAAGACGGATGATAAACTCTTACGTCATATTGAAATGACTAAAAGAAATACACACACACACACGCATCCATCCATGTGTAATAGATAAGAGGAGCTTGCCTGGGAATCAAAACCCTGACAGGTCAATAATATCCTAGTTTCTCCGAAACCCTGCAAATCAGCATAACAAGTCTATATTTGAATTTTGATCAAGTGACATCTAAAAAGGAATTGGTAGAAACAGCAAAAACAAGAATATAGACAAGTTTGGCCAACGGCACTGAAATTCGTTAGCTAAAGCTACTTGACTGGGCAAGGATGATGCCTTCAATTTATACGATGGAAGGGAGGTGACAAAATTCCCAAATGTTTAACACAAATGTAGGTCCCAGTTACAGGTCCTTCAATTCAGTATAAATGAGATTGTTGCAGACAAAGTATAAAAGACAATGTGTGTAATCCCAAATTAAAGAGAGGAGATGAGAGTTCCATGCGAAGGCTAATCATAGAGCAGAAATGGAACTGAATAGAGCTGTAAGCTAAAAGTATCGACATGACGTGCATTTCGAAAAGAGAGAAGAATATGGACCAAACCTGATTGACAAAAACATCCCAGAAAAGTGGCCCAACAATAGACGTATGCCAATTGTGTATATGAAGCACGTCAGGTCGCTTTCCTGATTTAACTAGATAGTCCAGTGATGCACGAGAGAAATAGGAGAATCTGACAGCAAAAGATTATATTACATGATTTGGCAACAAACAAATTGTCAAAGGAAGGAAGAAAGGCAGAATTGATGCAAGTAATAAATAAGGTTTCAAGTTAATGACACGTTCGCAGTGCTAATACAAGATGACTGTTAAGTGAGCATCTGGATGAATGTCATCGGTTGGCTTCTAAAACATGTGAAAGGACCAATTCTATAAACTCATACTGTATGGTCAATTTGCTGGAAGCCAATAAAGTATGAAAAAACAAATAGGCAGAGGTGGCTCTACAGTCTATATGATTCCTAATTTGCATTAAAAATCAGAAAGGCATCGCATGATTCGCACATGACAGGGAAAGAAAGATCAAACATTATCAATATGGATTGATAAAATTCACTGGGAATGGCATGTTTGCAGGCACTTAAATAATGGTGAGCATCATAAGAATCACTATTCGCATACCTCTCGAAGTCATTTGAGCAACCATATACTCTCTCGTGGCTAAATAAAGATGAATAATAGACAGGTTGTATGAAGGTGACTGGAATGCCATGTACGACACTGCATAAGAATTAAGCAAAAATGTTCATTCTCAACAAAATGCAGACAACAGTTTCGGCTTGGGAATCTCCATCATCCTTTGAGTTCAATCAATCCCACCTGTTCCAGATAGTCGATCTTTAAATCAGATAATTAGTAAGTGACAAGCTCACCCAGTCCAGATTTTGTTTCCATGTAATTGACCATTAAAATACGAGTAGAATTCTGACTCAACTTCTCGTAGCCCCTGCACTTCATCGTAGTTTAAGCATCCATACCTGTTTCCAGAGTTACCAAACAGATGAGAACAAAGAGGGAAAATCCGATTAACAGCATTAAATTCTGAACTAGTGCATAATGCACATGCATCATAAAATGAAAGCACAAAAGGTAAAATTAAGTGTATCAAAACATAGGTATAGGCTTATAGAGGTGACAAGTATGCAGTGCTAACTCTCTACTGTTGGATGAACACACATATTTGCCCCTTCTTCAGTAGGACAAAACATAGGTGTAAGCTTATAAAGGCCTTAGTGTTTCAGAACCATTACTTAATTATGTCGTTCTCAATGTTATTAATTGATGTCATTGTATACGTTAGATCTGAACTTATAATTCCAAAACAATTCTAGTCTCGCATACAAATAGTAGTTCTTATGATTCTCTATTTCATAACACCTGTAGCATAAATTACAATGCATCAAGGCAAATCATCACAAAATTGTTCTCCCACTAATAAGCAATTAACTGTTCCAAAACATAGAAGCACACGACGGCAGCTAATGCACTAGTGAGACATTGAGGTTAGCTATCTACATGCCAACAACAAAAATAAAATAAAAAATAAAAAAAAGAGGATCAAACATAAATTTCATGATTACCTGGGCAAGATAACCTCGACAAGATTTCCCTTTCTCTGTAGAGCACGGGCTAAGCCCGTCACATATGATGCCAAAGATCCGACAGAAACCACAGGCGACATTTCTGTACAGATGTGGATTATGTGAAATCCGCTCCTGAATACGAAAGTCGGATTTATAGAAGGGTCTAGATGAGAAACACTGATTAAATGGGAAGGGAGCTTGTTAATTCATTAAGCATAAACTGGCATGGGGTTGAAGCAATGCCGAAGAGATATATTCAGAACTTTCAGCACAAGCAAACTAATTCCAAACATTCTACAACCAGCTCTCTCTGAGTAGTTAACCCCATCTTAGTGAGTCATATGACGTGGTATTTCGTATCATAGGCTATAGGATCACTAAGTGCAGAAAGATAGTTGTACAAAATGTCTCCTTATCTTCCTTATTTATTAAGATTTTCCTCACATCAAATTTTGGTTTAGGTTTACATTGTTAAGTAATAGATTTTGCCAAAAACTGTTGGCATTAAACATCAAAGCAGCCACCAGCTTCAAGTCGCTCCATAATCAGTATATAGCACAAATTGATTCATATCTGAAGCTCCAAACAAACAAGTTTCAGGCACTTTACACTGAGTATGGAAGAACCTTACTTGGTGCCTTTGTCTGATAAGAGACGAAGCTCCGCCAGTAATTCAGCATCATTCTTACTGATAATGTCACAATAATTATCAGAACTAACCCTCGAGTCCATAACTAGCCTTCTTAGAGCAGATGCCTCCGTACCGCCAATCACTCCATTGATCACCAACGAGTCTATTCTAAGAAGCAGCTCGGAGCTTATTGAAAGCTTATCTGTTTTTCCAATAAAAATAATCATTTTACAAAACTAGTCCTTTCATTCATTTTCCATTAAAATCTAATGACAGTGCAGTAGAAAAGGTCATATGGAACTTAAAGTACGAAAATAAGAGGAAAATTTAGTCTTGGGTGAAAACGATCAAGCAAGTAACCAAAATGTGGCAGTACCTCACAATCAATAAATATTGGACATTTGATAGAGTTTCATTTTATGAAATTTCAATGAAGCAACGTAAAACAAACATCATAGATTGAGCAAGCACATGTAAAGAAAAACATTTTTGAAGAATGCGTTAGGGAACCTCACACTCACAGTGTAGGGCCTAATATCAAGAAACTGTATTTTGCTTAAGGTTTACTTTTCATGAACAGAGAAACCCCTATACAGCTTATGTGTCTGAAACCCAAAATTTTAATTATACTAAACTACACGTTTAGAGAACCGAGGTCTATCAGAACCATGCAAAACAACAAATTGCCGGTCCTAACATTAATATAGTCACAAAAAATTTCCTAAATCAGGCAAACAAGGCATTGGCATGAAATAAGAGATACTAAAGCTGTAATTTTGACATGTGCAGATCACTAGACCCCTCACACGTCACATTCACAACAAGAAAACATATGCTCGTTTTATTATATTTATCATAACTTCTAAAATCAAGCATTACAAAAAGTATTTCAGAACTGCAAACATAAGCCTCACGACCTTTTTTAGGGTTTGTCAGGTTAATGGACTCCAACTGATCGACTCTATCAAGCAGTGAGTCCCTTTGATTCTTCACCCTGTCAAGCTCTTCAATGGCCAGTAAACGTTGTTTGTTTAACAACATAATATCTGAATTGAAATCATTAGGTGTATCTCAGCTGATTACAGTGCATAAGAAGCACAGATTATGAGACCTACAAGTGACGACAGGTAAACAGTACTAACTTTGTTGGGCTTCCTTAAATAGTTCCCAGATGTCAATATGTCTCTCCTCATTTTCAGTACTCATAGATATCACGTTGTTCTGCAATAAAACAGGAACTGCATATAATTACTGAAACATGGGTAGGAAATGTATGATAAAAGAGAAAAGCTAATACCCGGTGCACGTCTACATCACCGTGGTTTCCCAACCTAAAGTGTGAAAGGAGACCAATGCTTAGTTTAGAACAGAATAACAGATACATTTCTAGTAACAAACACTGTTTTTTAAGCAAAGAGCCAAAGATACTAGGAGCCTTAGATACGCCGATGCTCTCTACCACGTTCCTTATACAGAAGGTACAAATTCAAAATCAGACAATATTTTAATTTTTTTTATTTTTTATTTTTTGGAGTGAAATGAACTTGTATAACCCAAGAAATAAAGTCTACACAATCACAGGGGCATACCCTGATCACATTTGCACAAGTCTTTCCTTCACAATCTGAATGTATCTATTGTGTTTCCTATCCTTATAAGCAATACGGACTACCAAAATCTGAGCTATTCTCCTGCACACCACATCCACACTCATATCCTCTTCTTTAAAGATCTGTGTGTTCCTAGCATGCCAAATACTATTCACAACGGAGCAGAACATAGCAGCGCGAATCTGGAAGAAAAAACCATTCTTCTTGCTTGCTCGATCAAGATTTTCATAACTTGCAACTTGTGTGAGATTACTTTAGAAATTGGTAAAGAACATTTACGTATCTATGTGTATACCAACACGAGAAAATAAGCAAAACCTGAATGACAATTTCATTATGAGTTTCGATAACTGAGACAATAAAACTACTCGATGGATCGTGTTGGCCCCAACCTAACTACACAACCCTTAAATAATCATTAATGGCACATTAGTGTGCGAGTTAATCGGCAATTTAGAAGTGTCTTCTACCTTCATCCAGCCCCGAACTCTTGCCATTTTTCAATTGCAAATTTAGCGGCTAATCCGTTGGCTACTTCCGGAGATGCATAACTTCAAAAATGGTGACTCGTCTATAGTACATCGAGCATCACAATACGAATCTTGATTGCTTGATCTTTATGGAAAATTTATGTTCATATTTGAGAAAAATGATTCCATGTGACAACACAACCCAAAAATCCCACCAAGACACAATTAGGAGTCGAATTCACCGCGAAAATAAATGAAAGCAGAATAGAAAAGGAAAATTGTAAGACTACAATGGGTGAATACTAATCTCAGCATGGCCTTTTTGTTTTTTAATTTACACTCATGTTGGAAATTGCTTCAGCAATTTTTCCAAAATCAGTTTATAAAAATTATTATTTTATTTCAAAAGACCGAAAGATTACAATTCTGGCGCTATTACAATTTTTTTTTCACACAAGAGCTTCGGCTCTTTTTCCTCTTCTATTTTTTTTCGACCACTCTTCCCTCTTTTTCTCTTTTTTTTTTCTTTTTCTTCTCTTTTCTCTCTTTTTCTTTTTTCCTTTCTTTTCTC
>JAYMSH010000253.1:0-12575 GCA_036897905.1 Aragoa cleefii | reverse complement strand
TAGTCTTCTTGATAACCAAAATACATATGCTGAACCAGATCATCCCAAATCGAAAAGAGTAGTTGTAGTAAACACAAGAAAATAGAATTTTTGATGCAAAAAAAATACATCTGTACTTTATATGTTTGTTATAACTTCTTGATTCTCTTAGTTGCTGATTCTCCTACTAATAGTGACATATAACCTTAGTTTCTAATTTGACTCTTCTTTTCTCCTTTGTCTTTTTTTCTTCTATTTCTGTTTTCCCAATTCCTGAAGCATCAATATTAAGTTCACCTCTCTTGGTCATTTCAGATCACGGTTTCCAATTCAAATCCTGATATTGTCATGGTTGGTTTCCGTTTGCATGTTGGTAGCACATCAGCAAGTCACATTCCATCTGAAATTACCATATTCCAGAGAGTGATAAAATTAGATGAAGGAATGCGATCTTGGTATGATATCCCTTTTACCGTCGCTGAATCACTTTTAGCTGATGAAGAATTCACAATTACTGTTGGCCGAACCTTCAGTGGATCTGCTTTGCCAAGGATAGACTCTTTAGAAGTATATGGCCGAGCCAAGGATGAGTTTGGTTGGAAAGAGAAGATGGACGCCATTCTTGATATGGAAGCTCGAGTACTTGGAAGAAATGCATGGTCCTCCGGTACAGCAAGAAAAGCTCGCGCGGTGCACTCTGCTTCAGTGCATGAGCAGGTGGTGGCTGATGGCCTTAAGCTCCTGTCCAGGATATATTTATTGTGTAAGCCTCATGGATGCCCAAAGTTTGAGGAAGTTAAAGCAGTCCTGAGTAACCTCAAATGTAAGCAAGTGCTGGAAAAGATTCTTGAAAGAGACCGAGATCCTTTGCTACAGGCTGCAGCAAGCCGTGTTTTACAGGCTGTTTTTCCTAGAAGAGATATCTATTATCAAGTAATTCTCCCGAGCCCTTACTTTTAGCTTGAAGGCTGTTGGTTTTCATTTGTAGCTCTCTTGATTTCATGTCTGGTGATATTTGTTATCTACTCCCGATTGCTGGTTGCTGTATACAAAAACTTGTCTGACTGCTTCCGAAATTTTGCCTTAGGTGAAAGATGCCATGCGCCTTAGTGGAGTGGTGCAATCCACTATGCTACTCTCGTCGAAGGTTGGAATGGGCGAGCCTACTGCTGGGTGGATTATCGAGGAGTTCACGGCACAAATGCGTGCAGTTTCCAAGATTGCACTGCATCGCCGCTCAAATTTGGCCAATTTCCTTGAGGCTAATGGTAATGCTGCGTGTTATTGTTTTTTGGGTTATTATGATGTCTACTGCACTGCATCACCCCTCAAATTTGGCCAATTTCCTAGGGACTAATGTTAATACTGCTTAAACATTATTTTTTGGACACTGGTCTACTTGAATGAATGTGGACATGGGATTTTATCATTGAGCTGCATTGCTCCGTGACATTCATGTGTTGCTGATTTGCACCATCCACAAGATCTACCATGAATTGTAGATATTGTGTTTTTTCTTTCAAGTAGCCGTGCTCATTGACTGCATTTCTGGCAGTGATCTGACCATCTAATTGATGTTAGGTTAAGTGGTTACTTTTTTAGTGGAATTTGGAGAATCTAGCTCCAGAGAAATATCACTTATCTTACTGATCATGCTTCGTATGAAGTGATGTATTATCATGCTAGTTAAATGATATTCTGGTGAATGGTTTTCTACTTGAGAAATTATATGGTCCACAAGTTCTTGAATTTCAATTTCTCTATTTATGTAACCTGATGTAGGTCCTGAAGTGGTCAATGGACTTACCCAAGTACTCTGGGGAATTTTGGATGTGGAGCAGCCTGACACACAGACTATGAATAACATCGTGGTATCATTTGTGGAACTCATTTACTGCTACGCCGAGTGTCTGGCATTGCATGGAAAAGATGTGGGCAGGCAATCCGTAGCCCCTGCTGTTAATTTACTAAAAAAGCTAATCTTTTCTACCAACGAGGCTATTCAAACTGCCAGCTGGTAAATTTACTGATGTCGAAGACTATGTCTTAACCCGTTTATACTGTGCATGAACTTATACCTGCTTCTCTCTTTTCTTTCCTTCTCCAGTTTGGCCATATCTTCTAGATTGCTCCAGGTTCCTTTTCCAAAACAGACCATGTTGGGCTCAGACGACGTACCGGACAGTGAATTATCAGCCCCCCTCCATGCTGATTCTACAAAAGTAGCTGCTGGAAATAATGCTATATTGGTGGAAGAAGATTCAATTACTTCATCAGTACAATACTGTTGTGACGGGTGCTCAACTGTTCCTATACAGAGGCGAAGATGGCACTGTACTGTTTGTCCAGATTTTGATTTATGTGAGGCGTGTTATGAAGTGTTAGATTCCAAAAGACTTCCTCCACCACATTCTAGAGATCACCTTATGACAGCAATCCCTATTGAAGTAGAGACTCTAGGTGGAGATGGCAATGAAATTCAATTCTCAGCTGATGATATAAAGGAGTCAAGTTTACTACCAGCTGCGGCTGATGTGAACACACTGAATTCAGGTCCATCAATCCATGAGGTGGAGTGCAACGAGTCTGGGGACTTTTCTGCTTCACTTGCTGACCCGGTTACTATTTCTGCATCTAAAAGAGCTGTCAATTCATTGCTTCTCTCTGAGCTCCTTGAACAGTTAAAGGGTTGGATGGAGACTACATCCGGGGTTCAGGCTATCCCAGTTATGCAGCTCTTCTACAGATTGTCTTCGGCCATTGGAGGTCCTTTTATCGTTGACACCACAGAGGTTGAGAGCTTAAATCTGGAGAAGTTGATAAAATGGTTTATAGATGAGATGAAGATTAATAAACCTTTTGTAGCCCGTACGCGTTCAACCTCTGGCGAAGTCTCTATTGTTATATTCATGTTCTTCACCCTTATGCTACGTAACTGGAACCAGCCTGGCGGTGATGGTAGTCTGTCAAAATCCTGTGCAACAACAGAGACACAGGATAAGGCTGCCATCCTGTTTTCACCCATACCTGCCAGTTCATCTACAGTAGATGGGCTAGAGAAAAGTGACTTGACCTCTTGCTTGCACAAGGCATGTGGCTTTCTTAGGCAGCAGGCATTCGTTAATTATCTCATGGACATTTTGCAGCAGCTGATACATGTCTTTAAGTCCCCTTCTGCCAATGCTGAAAACCATGGTTTGAACCCTGGATCTGGCTGTGGTGCTCTCTTAACAGTCCGGAGAGAGCTTCCCGCGGGTAACTTTTCACCATTTTTTTCTGATTCATATGCCAAATCACACCGTGCAGATATATTTGCCGATTACCACAGACTGTTGCTGGAAAACACTTTCCGATTGGTTTATTGTTTAATTCGACCTGAAAAGCATGACAAGGGTGGAGAGAAAGAGAAGTCATACAAAACCTCTTCTTCGAAGGATTTGAAGCTTGATGGCTATCAGGATGTTCTGTGCAGTTATATCAACAATCCCCATACAACATCTGTGAGGAGATATGCCAGAAGGTTGTTTCTGCATCTTTGCGGCAGTAAGACTCACTATTACAGTGTCCGAGATGCATGGCAGTTTTCAAGTGAGATTAAGAAGCTCTATAAACACATAAATAAATCTGGTGGGTTCCAGAGCTCCATCTCATATGAACGAAGTGTGAAAATAGTGAAATGCCTCAGTACTATTGCTGAAGTAGCTGCAGCACGACCTCGGAACTGGCAGAAATATTGCTTGAGGCATGGCGATGTCTTACCTTTTCTCATGAATGGAGCTTTTTTCTTTGGTGAAGAATGCGCCATTCAAGCTTTGAAACTTTTGAATTTGGCTCTTTATACTGGGAAAGATGCTAGCCAAGCTCCACAGAAAGCTGATGGCGGAGATGGATCAACCAAGTTGGGGATTCAGCCCCTTGAATCTAAGAAAAAGAAGAAAGGTGATGAAGTGAGTGAATCTTCTACAGAGAAATCTTACATGGATATGGAACAGGCACTGACTGTTTTTACTGAGCGTAGTGATGATTGCCTGAGGGAGTTTATTGACACATTTTTGCTGGAATGGAATTCAAATTCTGTACGGGTGGAAGCCAAATGTGTTCTTTTCGGCGCTTGGCACCACGGCAAGCAGTTATTTAAGGAAACCATGTTAACTGCCCTCCTGCAGAAAATAAAATGCTTGCCACTGTATGGTCAAAATGTTGTTGAATACACGGAATTACTCACCTGTCTGCTTGGTAAACTACCAGATACTGGCTCAAGGCAACAAAACAGTGAAATTGTAGACAAATGCTTGACCACGGATGTAGTTAAGTGCATATTTGAGACTCTCCACTCCCAGAATGAGCTTTTGGCGAATCATCCAAATTCGCGCATCTACAACACTTTAAGTGGCTTGGTGGAATTTGATGGTTATTATCTTGAGAGCGAGCCTTGTGTTGCCTGCAGCTCACCGGATGTCCCATATAGCCGCATGAAGCTAGAAAGTCTGAAATCTGAGACGAAATTTACGGATAATCGTATTATTGTAAAATGCACTGGTAGCTACACTATTCAGAGTGTGACCATGAATGTCCATGATGCCCGGAAATCGAAGTCTGTGAAAGTGTTGAATCTTTATTACAACAACAGGCCTGTGGCAGACTTGTCAGAGCTGAAAAACAATTGGTCATTGTGGAAGCGAGCTAAGATATGCCATCTTGCTTTCAATCAGACGGAGTTGAAAGTGGATTTCCCTATTCCTATAACAGCATGCAACTTTATGATTGAGTTGGATTCGTTCTATGAAAATCTTCAAGCATTATCCCTTGAACCACTGCAGTGCCCACGATGTAGTCGACCTGTCACAGATAAGCATGGAATTTGTAGCAACTGCCATGAGAATGCTTATCAATGCAGGCACTGCCGTAATATTAACTATGAAAATCTTGATTCCTTTCTGTGTAACGAGTGCGGATCCAGCAAGTATGGCCGTTTTGAATTTAATTTTATGGCCAAACCAAGTTTTAAATTTGATAGCATGGAAAATGATGAAGATATGAAAAGGGGACTGGCTGCTATTGAATCTGAATCAGAGAACGCTCATCGGAGATATCAACAGCTTTTGGGGTTCAAGAAGCCGTTAATGAAGATTGTATCGAGCATTGGTGAAAATGAAATGGACTCTCAGCAAAAGGATTCCGTCCAGCAAATGATGGTCTCTTTACCTGGCCCTTCCTGCAAGATCAACCGTAAAATTGCCCTTCTTGGTGTACTTTATGGCGAAAAATGCAAAGCGGCATTCGATTCTGTTAGCAAAAGTGTTCAGACGCTTCAGGGTCTTAGACGGGTTCTGATGAGTTACTTGCATCAGAAACATTCTGATAATTCTTCTTCAGCCTCTAGATTTGTTGTATTAAGGTCTCCAAATAGTTGTTATGGCTGTGCTAGTACATTTGTGACCCAGTGCCTTGAGATTCTGCAAGTGCTATCGAAACATCCAAGCTCTAAGAAGCAGCTTGTTGCTTCTGGCGTTTTGCGTGAATTGTTTGAGAATAATATACATCAAGGCCCCAAAACTGCACGTGTTCAAGCAAGGGCAGCACTGTGTGCGTTCTCTGAGGCTGATGAGAATGCAGTGACCGAATTGAATAGCTTGCTGCAGAAGAAGGTTCTGTACTGTCTCGAACATCATCGCTCCATGGACATTGCTCTGGCAACACGTGAAGAACTGCTTTTACTCTCAGACATATGTTCCTTGGCAGATGAATTCTGGGAGTCAAGATTAAGGATCGTTTTTCAGTTGCTGTTTAAATCCATAAAACTGGGTGCCAAACATCCTGCTATATCTGAGCATGTGATTTTACCTTGCCTAAAGATTATATCTCATGCATGTACTCCTCCAAAGCCTGATGCTGTCGATAAAGAGCCAGTGACCAGAAAGCCTGCTCTTAAAGATGAAAACAATTTGTCTCTGTCTGGGTCTAGTGGGCTTGGGCATGCAAACAAGTCTATATCAGAGTCATTGGAGAAGAACTGGGATGGTACATCAAAGACTCAAGATATTCGATTAGTGAGCTACACCGAATGGGAAAAAGGAGCATCTTATCTTGATTTTGTGCGGCGGCAGTATAAAGTTTCTCATGAAGTCAGAGGTGGCCAGCGGTCTCGCCCTCAGAAATATGACTATTTGGCCATGAAATATGGACTTAGATGGAAGCGACGTTGTACTAAAGCAGCTCAAAGTGAGATAAAAATGTTTGAACTTGGCTCATGGGTTACGGAACTTATATTGAGTGCTTGCTCACAGTCTATACGATCAGAAATGTGCTTGCTAATCAGTTTGCTTTGTGGCCAAAACTCCGCTAGACGTTTTCGGTTGCTTAATTTGCTGATGTCCTTACTACCTGCTACTCTTTCTGCTGGTGAAAATGCCGCAGAATACTTTGAATTGCTCTTCAGAATGATAGATTCAGAGGATGCTCGTAGATTTTTAACAGTGCGAGGATGTTTGTCGACCCTGTGTAAGCTTATAACACAGGAAGTGAAAAATGTTGAATCCTTGGAGAGAAGCCTACACATTGATATATCTCAGGGCTTTATTCTTCATAAGCTCGTAGAGCTTCTTGGAAAATTTTTGGAGGTCCCAAATATTAGAGCAAGGTAGTGTTTCACATATTTCCTTACACGGTAGTAGTTTTGTTACAATGAGTAATCGTCTTTTTTCCTTTTGGTTTTCAGATTTATGCGGGATCAGTCGCTGTCCGATGTTCTGGAGGCCCTAATTGTGATCAGGGGGTTAATTGTACAAAAGACAAAACTGATAAGCGACTGTAATCGACTCCTCAAAGATCTTCTTGACAGTCTTCTGCTTGAGAGTAATGATAATAAACGGCAGTTTATCCAGGCATGCATTGGTGGCTTACAGATTCATGGAGAGGAAAGAAAAGGACGTTCTTCAATGGTACTCATTTAATTTCTTTAATCAAGTCATATATGTATTGTCTGGAAATTTTTTGTGGTTTGGAAGTGTAGCTGTCTGCCTGCCTTTCCATTAGTCTTATGCTTACTTTCAGTTGCTTAGAGTTTGTCCTTTTTCGTTAAAGTTTGGCTATTTTAGAGGCATGATCCAAATTTTCCACGACTGATTAGCCTGGAGATGTTAATCTGTTCACTGAAATAATGTACAAATTCTGAATTCTAGCTAGAATGCTTGCTTATTCCTTTGGGTAAATATGATACTGATGCTTTACAACTCTGCTAATTTGTACTACATCTAATCAACTAAAAATTGCATGTCACGCAGTTTATCTTGGAGCAGCTCTGCAATTTGATTTGCCCATCAAAACCAGAGCCCGTATATCATCTAATACTGAACAAGGCACACACTCAGGAGGAATTTATTAGGGGATCAATGACCAAGAATCCTTACTCGAGTGTTGAGATCGGTCCACTGATGCGTGATGTGAAAAATAAAATCTGCCAGCAGTTAGACCTTCTGGGTCTAATTGAAGATGATTACAGCATGGAGTTGCTAGTGGCTGGAAGCATAATATCTCTCGATTTAAGTGTGGCACAAGTATACGAACAAGTTTGGAAGAAGTCTAGTAGTCATTCAAGTACATCCGCTGGAACAGCATTTTTGTCCACTAATGCTGCCACATCCACCAGAGATTTTCCTCCAATGACGGTGACTTATAGGCTTCAGGTTCGCTCTTTCCTTACTTGAAATCATGCAATTTACCTCTTGATTCTTGTATGGTTTTCCCTATTAACATTTTGCAGTATTTCAGTATATGACATTTCCTTTTGTTCACCGAAAGACGTGGATTTCTTTCCTATTAGCATTAATAAGGCAATGAGTCAATAAATTGCAGGGTTTGGATGGCGAAGCTACAGAACCCATGATAAAAGAGTTAGATGAGGATCGGGAAGAATCTCAAGATCCTGAGGTGGAGTTTGCAATTACTGGTGCTGTCCGAGAATGTGGCGGCCTGGAAATTCTCTTGAGATTGGTTCAGGTATGCAGGTTATTAGTATTACAGATTTACCTGCCTTTTCTTTTCATTTAACTTCGGGGGTTCTTTAGTCTCATCTTAGCAACTGGGCATTAATGAATGTGTGGGATTATTTTTGGGGCAATTACAAATGTCTTTTTTCCTTCCTATTTCTTATTCACTTAAAGCTTCATTATTTCTGAAATGTATCTTTACACTGGATTAATGGAACAGCATCTACGGGATGATCTAAAGTCAAATCAAGAGCAGCTGGTTGCTGTCCTTAATCTGTTAATGCTTTGTTGCAAAACAAGGGAAAATAGGAGAGCTTTATTAAGATTGGGAGCGTTGGGTTTACTTCTTGAAACTGCAAGACGTGCTTTCTCTGTGGATGCTATGGAGCCAGCTGAGGGTATTCTGTTAATTGTGGAGAGTCTTACTTTGGAAGCCAACGAGAGTGACAATATCAGTGTCACACCAGGAGTTTTCACAGCCTCCAGTGAAGACACTGGTAGCAGTGAACAGGCTAAGAAAATAGTTCTCATGTTCCTAGAGAGATTATCTCAGCCTTCAGGACTTAAGAAGTCAAGTAAACAGCAGAGGAACACAGAGATGGTTGCCAGAATACTGCCCTACTTAACATATGGAGAACCTGCAGCTATGGAAGTTCTTATCCAGCACTTTGACCCTTATTTGCAAGACTGGACTGAATTTGACCATTTACAAAAGCTATACGAAGATAATCCCAAGGATGAAAAAATTGCTCAACAAGCAGCCTCACAGAAAATTGCCCTGGAGAATTTTGTGAGGGTATCTGAATCACTGAAAACGAGCTCTTGTGGGGAGAGGTTGAAGGATATCATATTGGGTAAAGGGATTATAAGAGTTGCTGTGAGACATTTGAAGGAAAGTTTTTCATGCACTGGGCAGCCTGGCTTTAAATCAACCGCAGAATGGGCAGCTGCACTGAAGTTGCCTTCAGTTCCCTCTATACTCTCTATGCTCAGAGGGCTGTCAATGGGTCACTTGGCTACGCAGAAGTGTATTGATGAGGAAGGGATTTTACCTTTGCTACACACTTTGGAAAGTGTTTCTGGTGAAAATGAGATTGGCACTAGGGCTGAAAACTTGTTAGACACCCTTACGGACAAGGAAGGAACGGATGAAGGATTCCTAGCAGAAAAGGTTCTCCAATTGCGCCATGCCACACGTGATGAAATGAGGCGCCGAGCTCTGAAAAAAAGAGAACAGTTGCTTCAGGTAGCACTTCGCTGTTCTTTTTTAAAATTGCATGCACACACACTCGCCACATGTAAAAATGGTTTTGTATCACGTCTTGTTTGCTATGTCCATCCTCTAAGGTAAACTCCCAGAGAAGGATTTCTGTGGAGTTTTTTAGAGTCAATTGAGTTTCTTATGCACTGCTTCTCGAGATATGAAAATTAGTTCCAAAGGTCATTTGTTTATGGACCCCCCTGGTGATTCCCCCCTAATTTCGCATAGTGAAGTAGTTATATGAAACTTTAAAGCACACCTTAGTGGATATACCACTAATTTTTCAAACTCCAGGGGATTAGCTAGAAGGCAAAAGATTTATTGTTCATACTAATAAGTGGTAACTCTTTGTGATAATGGCAATCTTTTAATTCAGTAATACCCATGTCTGTTGAATTAGAGGGTCCACTTTCAATCAATGCATGCTGAAGAGTGACATTATTATTTTTCTGTAACGGACATGACCACAAAGCATATATGACTAGTAGAAAATTTGGCTGTCAAAAAGTTTCTGATCTAGTTTTTGTGATATAGGGACTTGGAATGCGGCAAGAACTAACCTCAGATGGCGGGGAGCGAATTATTGTTTCCCAACCTGTACTAGAAGGTTTTGAAGATGTCGAAGAGGAGGAAGATGGATTAGCTTGCATGGTTTGCCGAGAAGGGTACCGTTTGAGACCTACTGATCTATTGGGTGTCTACACTTACAGTAAGCGTGTGAACTTGGGGGTTGGAAGCTCTGGTAATGCCCGAGGAGATTGTGTTTATACTACTGTCAGCCATTTCAACATCATTCATTTCCAGTGTCACCAAGAGGCTAAAAGAGCCGATGCTGCTCTAAAGAATCCGAAAAAAGAATGGGATGGGGCAGCACTTAGGAATAATGGGACTCTTTGCAATAATTTATTTCCCATCAGAGGCCCATTTGTTCCAATGGGACAATACATACGTTATGTTGACCAGTACTGGGATTATCTTAATGCTCTGGGCCGTGCGGATGGAAGCCGACTTCGGTTGTTGACTTACGACATGGTTTTGGTATGCTCCTAACTCTATTCGTTTATCCAGCATGCAGTTTGCGCTTTCTCTGCCTTGATAGAAAAAAGACTACTTATGCTCTTATGTGACCTTTCCCTTTTCTGTGTTACCTTTGCGAAGTTGCTCTCTTTTTCAGTAAACGTCCAACATGAAATGCTTCAAATCTTGAATGACTACCGAATTATTTATTTATCTTTTATTTTATTTTATTTTTGAAAGTTACTGATTGTTTTTTAAAACACTGGAAGATGGTTTCGGTGGAGTTTAAATACGAAGACAGTGAGGCTTTACTCTCATGTGACATTAAACATTGAGAGTGTGGTGTTATGTGTTATATATGAAAGGAAGTTTGTGATGTGTGAGGATCTAGGGTTCCCTGGCCTTATTTCTGATCAGCAGTGATGCTAAGAAAGGAATATAACATTAACAATTTGCTTCAATATATGTCAGATGCTAGCTCGGTTTGCCACTGGTGCATCATTCAGTGCAGATAGCAGAGGCGGTGGAAAGGAAAGCAATGCCAAATTCCTAAATTTCATGGTGCAAATGGCTCGCCACTTTTTGGATCACGACACTTCCCAGAGAAATAATCTCTCGAAATCCATATCGAACTATCTATCATCTTCTCCGTCATCTGAATCAAAACTCTCGACTTCTCCCGGAACACAGCCTCCCAGTGGAACAGAAGAGACCGTACAATTTATGATGGTGAGCTCGCTCCTCTCCGAATCATACGAATCTTGGTTGCAACACCGGAGAATATTCTTGCAGCGTGGAATATACCACACATACATGCAGCGTCACGGCCGGTCAACGCTACGTAGATCAGACTCAATGAATCAGCAGTCAGGAGAAACTGGTGGATCAAATGAGTTATTTTCCACCGTTTAGCCTATGCTCATATACACAGGGTTTATAGAGCAGCTTCAGTGTTACTTCAAGGTCAAAAAGGTTTCTGCAACGGAATCTGTTTCCGTGGACAGTAATGAAGAGGAAAACAAGAAGTTGGAAGGATGGGAGGTGGTGGTGAAAGAGAGGTTACTGAACGTGAAAGGAGTGGTGGCTTTCTCGAAAGAGTTGCTGTGGTGGCTGGAAGATATGTCTTCGGCATCAGATTTGCAAGAGGCTTTTGATATTGTTGGTGCTTTGGGTGATGTTTTGGGTTCTGGATATACGACCTGTGAGGAGTTTGTACGCGCTTCCATTAATGTAGGGGCAGCTTAAGTTTGTTTTTTCTTTTTCTTTTTAATGATCTTATACAGAAATGCTCCAACCAATTTGTTATTATTCAGGTGAAGGAGCTTTGATATTTGTTGATATTTCTTGTTGCTCTTCATATCCAAATACAAAAACAATTTTTGCTGAATTAGCTGCAATCTATGTCTTAGAAACTGATTGGACTGTTAGGTCATCTTTTCTTCAACTCCAAAATCCACAATTCCATTCAGTTTAGTTACAATAATTTCAGTGAGAACAAGTTGTGTGTGACAGTCTCACTGTGAGACGGGCGATTGAAATCTAATTATAGAAAGTCTGGATCTTCAGTTCAATTTCACACCCACCCGCCTGATACAGTAATAGGCTGAAAATTAAAGCTCTTGTTCGTCCGCTCGTAGCACCACCCGCTGGAACACCGCACTAGCACCTCCCACAGAAACAATGTCCAGCAACGCTCGCCGAACAGACCTTCCATGAAAATCTGCCAACGGAGTAGTAAACTGAGGACTCTTCACTAGATATCAAAAATTTGGAATGAGAAAACACAGCTTTATATTGGAGTTCAAAAAAATTGGTGGAGTGAGAGAGAAGGGAAAAACATTACGAAGAAGAATTAATTTTGTTTCTTCCTATCACATTAGAAAGAAGAAGGGAGAATAAAGGAAAACACGCGAAGTAAGAGAAGTGTGACTTTATTTTCCCAATGTATTATATCCCATATTTTCTTAAATTTTACATTTTGGACCCTTAAACTTCGGATAATTCCAAATATTTCTGATTTTAGATGAAACCTTGTTGTCTTTATCCAAATATTTCAACCTAAAAATGTGTATTAAAATATTTTCGTTTTTAGTTGAAACCTTATTATTTTTGGATGAAACCTTATGAGTAAAGTTTTACAATAAAATTGCAAGGTTTCAATTAAAAAAGTTGGAACCTGCAAATTTTAATATGAAATCTTATATTTTAAGGTGAGCAGGTTCCACGTTAATAGTGTAATATTTCATTTTTAAAGTGTAAACTTCACCATTGATACGTGAAAGGTTTCAATGTTTAAACCTTGTTCGCAAGGATTCAGGTTACAATGTAAG
>JAYMSH010000252.1:0-12578 GCA_036897905.1 Aragoa cleefii | reverse complement strand
CCTCTAATTTTTTAAAAAAAATGTGGTGAGCCGGGAGTCTCTTTCAGAAACAGTCTCCTTTTTTAGGGTATGACTGTGTACATCTTACCCCCATACCCTACCTTTGAGCGGGATCTTGAGTAGGTTTGGTTTGGTTTGGTTTTATTAATTGCCAAAGAATTTTCATTATACAACACTGTAGATTGGAGAAATTCAAGACGTTTTCTTGTTAAGAGTCAACTTCTCCTCGGCTTCTGCCACTTTTTCTCTGACGCCATGAACTATATCCTCAGGAGCTTTATCTACAAACTGTTCATAACCAAAACACATCATGAGATCGTAAAGTTCTAGCTAAAGCAGGCAGCACCATTAAAGGATGCATGCGCCCTTTTTAATATTAAAATTGAAGGGATGGGTATATGTAGTGATTGCATTACACTGGGAGAACTTAAACGAGCCACAGGACCATCATATTCGGTTTGCATTTTAGCAAGACGCTTGGACAGGCGCTGGACTTCAGCAGAGATGTCTACCATGCCAGCAAGGGGGAGATAAGCCTCCAATCCTTCACTGGCGACAAGATGGACCGACTGGTTGGCATCACCTGGAGATCATCCGATGTCATCAAATACTAATCTAAAGCCATTGTATTTAGAGGTAGCAATGTAAAATAACAAAATCAAATATATGAACACGAGGATCACAAGATACAAAATCCCTTCCTTGAAAAAGGAAAGGCTAACAGGTATTGACATACCTGGTGGAGTGTCTGTAAAACTTGTATTTTGCAAATCTAGTCGTGAGAGAAGAGCCAAAACTTCCCTTTCATTCTGCAGGAATATATAATGTGAAAAAAATTAAAAGCAAATTGATTAAGCAAATTAAATGGAAATTATAAACTTACAGAAATGTACTGTATGACTTCTGAATTTGCAACAATAGATGCAGAAATACGCCTTGCTGGTTCAACAAAATACTCTGCAGGAGCATTTCGAATTGCTCTGGTCTGAGATAAAAATAAAAAAATTATATCATTAAACCACATAATAATATGACTCTCCAACTGATATACATTGCAGAGCATAAGGACTTACCAAGGCCTGTAAGTTCTCAAACTTCTTTATGGTGTCACTTTGCCGTGGAAGTGAAGAAGATGGCCAAGCCGATATTATAAGAGCTTTTTCTCTATTCGGCAATGACTGGGTGAAAAGAAAAGGATGCACAATCACCAAGAGTGGAAAAAACATTTACATTTTAAATCAAGGATATATATTCTTGAAAAAAAATAAAAACTAGATTGATTTGACGTTTCATAAATATAACATATCATACCTATGAAAGATTCATGTGTATAAAAAGTCTCAATTGAGTGGTTTACAGATACTTCTAAGAAAGCGTGTAACTAGGAGATCTATAAAAACCTGAGTCCTCACCTGCCAGAGCTCCTCTGTTACAAATGGCATGAATGGGTGTAGCAGTTTAAGTATGCTACCAAAAACATATAAGAGAACAGCCTGCGCTACAGAGGCAACTGAATGCCCTCCAGACTGATAAAGGCGAGCTTTACTGGCTTCTATATACCTATCCAGAAAAACAAAACAAGAAAAAGTTTGAATCTGGAAATACACAGAAGCACGCAGTAGCATAAAAGAAAGTGGAGTAAAGAATGTCTTGAAAAACGTACCAGTCAGCAAAATCAGCCCAAAAGAAATCATATATTTCTCTTGCAACATCTCCAAATAAAAACTTGTCATAACTAATGGTGACGGTATCAATCAGGATATGAAGCTTCGATACCTGCATACCACAAATGTATAACCATTGGAAGGGCACTTGTGGCTTATACATTATAACAGGTATCAGGATAGAGATCTTACCACCCAGCGCTCTGGTAAAGGTAAATTGGACAGTGACTCTTCCATATCAAACTGTTAAAACATTAGCTATAGTGAGCTTAAAGTTAAATGTAGAAAGAAAATTTCACGGGACTTGTCTGTAACAAAACTATAGAATTACGTAATTAATGGTTTATTACTCCGTTTCAATTATCCTCAATATGAGTATGAAGATGCATGTTATGACAATGGAAAACCAAGAAAGTACCGAAGTAAAGAAACAGTGTAGTAAGATTGGGCATATGGATGCATAAAACTATAACAGAATGCTATGTTCTTAAGCTTTATTTTGATGAACCCTGTTGCAGGCCAACACACAGAAATACATGATGCATATGTTCACGCAACTCAGTGTAGTCGATTACTCCACTTCTATACATATATATGTGACTATTTATCAGTAACACAAAACCTTGGCCAAAATTGTGAGCAACTTTTTGGTATGAATTTAAATGAAAAGAGTCGGAGACACCTTGAAATCATGTATAACTTGCCAGGCAGTTAGATCACTTTGACTAGGTAAACTTTGCAACACAAACTTGCCAGCATTCCACAACTTGTTGGTGAAAGCTTTGTTAGCACCCAGTCTCTCTGTTGATAGATTTAGATCCTGCAATAGGAAAAGAATCAAACTAAAATGACGATTTGATATTTATAGCAGCAGGTTATATGATCCTAACCGAACAAAATTGGGAAAAAAAAAATAATAAAGGAAAGGAAGAAAGAAGAAAAAAGTCAATGCCAACACAAACAAACCTGACCAGCTGTTCCTAGAGACAGCGTAAATCGCAGAGCATCAGTTCCATATTCATTGATTGTATCAAGTGGATCCATGACATTTCCAAGTGTCTTAG
This sequence comes from Aragoa cleefii, assembly GCA_036897905.1. Classification (NCBI taxonomy): domain Eukaryota; kingdom Viridiplantae; phylum Streptophyta; class Magnoliopsida; order Lamiales; family Plantaginaceae; genus Aragoa; species Aragoa cleefii. Next base: position 9,850 of record JAYMSH010000252.1, on the reverse strand, counting down.
ACATTTTCCGCCCCTGGAAGCAATATAATAAGTTAGAAGCTGCATTAAACTCTCAAGAGAAGTGTCAAAATTCAAGATCTACAACAATAGAATAAGGTGCAACTGTTACTAAGTTCATGGATGATTTTATTAAAATAATCTGATAACCATCTTATGCAGGGGAACCCATAAATTCAAAAGTAGTGAACTACAGTCTACAGCAATGAACAAGTTTGTCTGTAGAGCAAAACTGTTCATAACTTACTTTAGTGTATATAGTGAATAAGAGAGGCCATAACCACATAATAATATGCTATTGCTGCTACTTGTGAGCCAAAGTCTCGTTCAAATTAAGACTCATGGCCCTTATTCTAGTGTTAGTAAATTCATTAAAAAACGGTAATAAAAAGATTATTATCTTGAATATCCATCCAAAAATGCTGTTTGTGGCTATGTTGGGTCCAAGAAAAACAATATGCATCCAGAACAAGTTTAGGTGTCATTAGATTCAAATTTCAGATGGAATTATCCGAGTAATGGCAAGAAAATGTTTAAGCAATTATATAACTTACGGGTAATGAGAAGGTTATATATAGCAAGAAACCAACCAATAATGAAAGTTACATTTTAATGGACCAAAAAATAGCTTCAATGGTTTTTAATGTACAAACAATGATATAAATGCAATATAACCGAGGCAGAATCATGGCTCACACTCTACTCACTTGAGAATCTCGGATAAGACCGTGAAGGTAAACATTTGAGAATGGGACTGTCCCTATGAACTCAATTCCCATCATGACCATTAGTGCCACCCAAAAGAATAATATGTCATGCCTGTTGAAATGAAGCTACTTTTTTTATATACTGTTGTAAGTTTGCACATATGTAGAAGTAGTTATAAGGACGATAAAAATGCCACTTCCATACTCTTAACTTCAATACAAGTTTATTACGAAAGAAACAGAATATAATTTGTATTGCCTTTTGTTCATGATTCTTGAGATGACAATACCAGACAAAATTCTTCAGTGAAGTACATAAAACATAGTTTTATGTAAATGAAAGATAATTACAAAGAAGATGGTAAGAGAGACAATGTAAATACCCTGTCTCAAGAACCGAAGTTGGATAAAAATCTTTGAAATCCTTTGCCGACACATCTGGCCAGCCAAGAGTGCTGAAAGGCCACAGAGCACTTTAAAGAAAGCAAAAAGAATTTCAGTCATCCAGTACTTGTAATCATTCATCACATCTTCTTCAGCAACCAAATTTCAGGGAGTCGATCATTATCAAGGTAAAACCCAATTACTGTAATTAATATGAGAAGTACTTCAAAACAATATAAAGCAAGTTGCATGTAGATTTTACCATAAGGATATGTTATAAATGCTAATACATGACGCGGTAGGGTGGGTATACACCAAAGAAAGATTGGCAGTGCAAATTTTTTTCAAAAACATACCTGGAAAACCAAGTGTCAAGGACATCTGACTCCTGATAAATCTCAACATTTTTCCCAAACTTTTTATGTGCTTTTTCAAGAGCCTCTTCTGTGCTCCTAGCAACGATGTATTCATCTTCGGGATCTTTACCCACAATATACCAAACAGGTATACGATGTCCCCACCACAGTTGTCTACTAATACACCAGTCCTTTATGTTTGATAACCAATGATTGTATATCTGAAAAGGACAGATAGACATATATGACTACAAACAATAAACTATCAAACTGAACGAATTGAACTGAATTATTTTTTCCATTCAAGTTCAATAAGATTCCTACTTGTGCTCTATATTCCTGCTAAATTTACCGAAAGATGAAGTTACATCAATAATACATGAACATGAGATATCAAGTGATAAGTAAAGACCCAGAGGAAAACAATCAGATTAACATAGACGAGGAAAGATTCACAAAGACCTGGGACGTTACATACCTTCTGAAATTTTTCAGGCATAATTGTTAATTCTCCTTTTTCAACTGCTTGGAGGGCCTTCTCCGCTAAGGGCTCCATTGTCACAAACCACTGCTTGCTTACTAAAGGCTCAATTATCTAAATCGAGAAACGCTTGTCAGGATTTGGCAGCAAAAAAGTATATTAATATGGAAAAACTTATGCATACCCAGGGGCGGAGCCACCCCTGTGCTAGGGTGGTCTGCAGCCCCACCCATTTTCTTTTTTCTGTTTTCTTTTTTTACTTATAAATTTTTTATTTTGTGTAAATAGCCATACTCCATTTGATCAAATAAATGTGATTTTATGCTTTTGGCTAATAATTTATAACAAATAAGCATACTAAAAAAAAATTAGTTTTACTTTGTTTTTATGCTAAATTTTCAGAAAATTCGTAATGGAACTCGTTCCGTTTATGGTTAACCACACGTTGTTATAAGTTCTGGCTCCGCCCATGTACATACCTCTCCACCACGCTGCGATCTTGGCACTCGAAGTGTGTGAGCCTCCTTTTTAACGGCTAGTCCGTTCTCCTCCAGAGCAGACCAAAGTTAATCTCGCGCTTTAAACCGATCAAGTCCACTGATTTTCAAGTGCAATTGCAATGATTAGGAAAAATGGATTCCTTGACAATGAAAAGGTTGATGACAATTTTCAAAACTCACCAGTAGAGCCCTGCCACGTCGTTCAGGGTACCATCTTTGTTCATGACATTAAGTATTGGAAGACCAAGCTTACGAGCAAGTAGGTAGTCATTATGATCATGGCCAGGGCTTATCTTTAAGACACCGGTTCCAAAATCTTTATCAACATACTGCCACGTCAAGAAAAAAGTATTATCAGAGATAGTATATGATAAGGACCTAATTTATCTTTGATGAATTCATCAGCCTCGCCAATCACTCGCACCACAATAAGATTAAACTCTTGACTCTCCCAAATTCAGAAAGTTAGTTTCATCAAAATGCAGGTGAAGTCAAAACAAAATATGTCTAGATCTCTATTGCAAGTATGATGGGCTCATTTTAATTGAGAAAAATGCATAATTGTGAAAGAATACCCACATGATAAAATATTTAGCCTCCGGATATGCACGTTAGCCAAACTGAACAGATATTTGTTGCAAACAAAAACAGCGTAACACAAAATATCAGTAAGTCACTCTAAATTCAAATGAATGACGTGCAAAATGATTGCCGGGTAGCTGCATGCTACAGAAAGTAATCTATTCCCCATCGCAAACACAAAATATCTGGCTTGCAATAATATTCAAAGCAGGATGACCTCAGTGAGGGGCAAATAAGATAGACTCAATTACTATTACTGCTGGATTAAATTTAGTTGTGATGCAAGCAAACAACTCCAAATTAATGAGACAAAATACAGTTCAGCCCTTTCAAACAGCAGAAAAATGAGATTCAGGGTTTAATCTTTTTTGTCCATCCCGCAAAAAGAAAGACAAAAAGAGAAGAAAAGGAAAGGGAGGGAAAATGGAAATAAAGAATTCGACCAAGTGAGCGCAAGATAAGGAGAGTCAAGAAATCTTCAAACCGTATCAGAAATAATAGGCACGTGGCGGCCATAAGTCATCGGCACAATAGCCTGCATCCCAATGTACTTAGAATAGCGTTCATCCTGCCAGTAGAAAATGGCGAATAAAGATCATCAGAAAGAGATCCCTTAATACAAAGCAGGTAAGGAGAAATGAAGAAACACGTGAGACCAGATCATAAAGACGACAGAACAACATTAATAAACCAGTTAAATAGATATTAGGTCTTCTCTGTCAGGAGTTCAAAAAAAGAATAAAAATGACCATAACGCCTAGAGGGGGAGCACCTTCGTCAGTTTGAAATGCATAACCATAAGGCTGTTTACGTTTCAGATACATCTAAAAAATAACCCAAAATCATGTAGACATTTCTAGAAAAAATTTAAATTTTCCAAAGAATTGTGGTCAAGCATCGCCTGGAAGCTCACGCATTTCCATTGCCAACGTTTCATCATCAGACCTCCTCGGGATTTCTCATGATTTCACTGATTCAGTGACCAATTGTCTCTTGATCTTGAACACCTGCCTCATATCTACATTACTATGATAATCCTGATTCAAATTACACAAAATCCTGGCTCCAAGGGCCTGGCCTAGTTGGTTAGTACTTGCCTGCATAAAGCAGGTGCCATGTTTGGTCCTTTGGGAAGCCAAGTCCTCGGGGTAAAAGGAGCGTTGGACTTGAGGATCCAGCTACGTCGGCAAAAAAAGAAGAAACACACACAAAATCTGCTGAATGTAGTTCATGTTCTCAGTTTCTCACTACCAATCTAACTCAACGGTAAAGGTTCACATCAGAAAACCTGGAAGTAACAGCGAGATATGCACTTTCTCTGAAGGGACATTCTTGTGCTACAGAAAACAAGCTCTCCCCTCCTTTCAGTTGATGCTAAAACAGCTCTTTAAGGACTACAAATTGCTCTCTGGAGACCTTGTCCCATGCAGCAGTAGGTTCCTAGGTGCCCGGCATTGCTCACGAATTTTTCTAATGGTTGAGGCGTTGTTGCCTCATTATAAACGTCGGGCAGGCTTGCAGAAATACTTTGGTACAGAAGGGAGTAGTCTTTGGAATGCCACCATAGAAGTAGGCTTCTTTCAGGACAGTGTTTATGCCAGCACTATTCATCTATATATGCTACTTTAATAAAACAAACGAAATTCTTTGAACCCTTGGGTCCAAACGCAAGTACTTGAAGGAAAAAAGCGCTGTTTGTGATACAAATGACAAAAAATTGTCTATGGTCACTTTGATGCATATTGATTAAACAAATAAAGCTACCTCAGGATTCACTGCCACAGCTGTATCCCCAAATAAAGTCTCGGGTCATGTGGTTGCAATTGTCAGATAGTCACTCCTGGAACACATAGATGAGCATAAGAAATATCAGGACCCACAAGACATAGGATTTTATAAATAGAAAATTCATGTTAAAGATCTTCTGTTAAATTCAACGTCAGTTCTCTATTTTCTTCAATTTGTTATGGTTTTTGAGTCACGACGTAGTAGACCTTTATTCTTAATGATGACATTTGCATTCAAGTTCTCCTGTTCACAAATATATTTTTATTTCAATAGAACAATTTCACTCAACTTCCGTTTCAAAAAATAACTCATACTTCACAAGTCATAAGTAGCATAGATATTTAATGTTTATAAATTGCAGATTGCTAATATACGGAAGTAGTTGTAGTTTGCTCTAACAAAACAATTCACACAGAAATCAGGAATACTCTTTATGAAAATGAATTTGAAAATACTACACAACTGCAACCGGCTATTGATACACTATAAGCTTAAATTCGAAAAATCAATTGATATGAAGTTAAATGTTAAACTAAAACAGAGCTTATGAGATATTGCAATACTTTGAACCACCCGCAACACGATATTTGATGTGATATAAAGCACCTTCTTCTTCTGAATACTCCACTTCCTAAAGAAACAGACAAATAAAAAGAAAAGAAAAAATGAAAAAAGTCATTTTAAGAACATATCCACAAAAACAGTATACAGGATATTCAAGAAAACTAATATACCAGGACGGAAACAGCAGTTTGCAGATTTGGAGACCAGTTGACCATGTAAGAACCTGCAATAAACTATCTATTACAGTACAGACCATAGTAACATTTTGCACTGAAAGTTGAAATAAAGCTGAGAAAAAGGGAAAGTAACAGTTTGGTCATCATCCAAATATTTTAAATCACACTTTCACAACCCTGCTCATTAGTGCCAGCTAGTCCACACATACCTAAAACATTGGCCATGGTGGATTTTCATTTTATCAACATAAGTTCATATTAACCATCAGTTGAGTATAGAAATGGGAGAATGAAAAGGGAACAAAATTAAAAGAGAAGAAAAAAAGAAAAAGGAACGATAGTGATAGCAAACGGCTATGAGTTGGACGAGAATACTCAAGAACGACGAGACAAATTGAAAAAAATGAAATAAAAGAAACTGAATATCAATATCAATATCAATCAATGTCAAAAATAATCAAAGCGTATATAAAACACAGGTTTTCACCTCTTATTTATAGGCTAAGTAGTAAACCTAAACTAGGAAATAAGATTAACTAGAATTTTTCTAGCATATATATTACTAAATATTAACTCTAACTATATTATAATAAGAAATAACCCAAAGATACTTGATATATCATAATTTTAAAAAGTCCAAAGGATTATTTGATGCATGAATGTAGGAAGAGAGGTGCTCTATTAAAATTGAAAAGGAATAACTAAGGGGTTTACTTCTATTATTTTTTATTTGAACAAGTCGTATATTTCAGTTTTAGTATCATATGGTTGGTGAAAAAGCTCATGATATACATATCTCAATCCAATGACTGGACTTTTCTTAGCTACAAGATGAGATTGATAGAAGCTATGATGGTTAGCTTCTCATTTGAGTTCTAAGTTATGACTAAATAGGTTAAAGTATAGTGACAATAGCCTTACTCAGTACAAATGATTAAGAACATTTTCACAACCAGCATCTGTGAGAAGTGAAAATCAGAATCGTTTGTACCTTGATAAATTAGACCTTTCTCGTGAAGCCTGACAAAGGCCTCAACCACAGCTCCTGCAAAAATTTACATCAATTTTAGATTCAGAACAATTGGATCAAGTATGACCACCATGTATTTCTTTATAAAAATTTCATCGCCAAAAAAACTAACCCATGCATATTTATGATGTTCAGCTAAATATGGCCTACTCCTGATAAATTCACTAAATTGGAGCACCAAGTATATGTCCAAGACATACAATTTTTGTCACATCAAACAAGTAAATATTTATAATGTATGGCTTATGGGGAATTTATTGCATGAAAACTGCCTTACGGCTTAGCTGAGCATCAAGCGTGAAATGTTCTCTGGTCCAATCACAAGAAGCACCAAGTCTCTTGATCTGATTCGTAATTGTTTCGCCATACCTAGAGGAAGAGGCTGTAAAATTAAAATACATAGACAATGAAAAAACTATAAAGATTCATAACAGATCAATGCTTCATATAACAAAACAAGTTTAGGGGCAAACATATCAGTCAACCAGAAGCTCTAACGGCTCAGAGAATGTGCCCATGGTTCCTTAGAATACTTAGTTCACCTAAACAAATAGAATATACATACATATGAATAAATTGCAACTTCAAATGGTTAAGGTACAGGGTACACCAGATTTACCATCAACCCTCAACTCCTGACTAAACCCATAACCTGCCTCAACGGAGTTCCTTAAACCACGACAAAACCTGTTTGAAAAGGAAACCTAAACAAGATAACCAATTTGATTATTGGCATAAGTTTTAATCCATAAGAACATGCATGACAGTTCATCAAACCTTCTAAGTTGCCCCAAATACATAAATCCACAACTCAGACGCACGTGTATAACCCACTATCAATCCAAGCCCGCAGCAACATAGGTATGGTTCCAGGTCCTCACTTCTTAGGCCTAATCCTACTGCACTTTTAGATATTTGACAAGAGAATACGGGAGCCCAAAATTACAACATGGATGGCACCTCATACTAGACACAAAACAAAGCTCGAAAAGGAAACATAACTAAGTAACATAGGCAAATTTAATAATATGACAATCATGTTCCATAGTAAAGATGAGATCGAAGGAAGGAGGCAAAATGAAGAGTATTGTGCTATCAATTTACCGTTTTTCTTAACTAGTGACTAATATTTTCAAAGATTATTAATTATCTATAGCAACACCTTCCAGTTCTGATGTTTATATCTCACTTCTGGATGAAAACAAGCATGATTGTACAACAAATGGAAAATCCACATTACAACAAATAAACAATAATCTATTTCTTATTAAGGGCAGAAAAAACTAAAGGATAATTGCAAAAATGCAAAAACGGATCGGCTCAGACTAGTAAAGATTTGACAGAGTGACGAAACAAAAAGAAAAACGCACTTTTCTTTCCACTCCCATACTCTCTTTGTAAATTCTTCTCTCCCCAAATCTGCCCTTTTTATTCCTTCAGCAGTAAGCATTCTTTCAACAACCAGCTGACAGCAAAAAAAGAACGAAAAAAAAAGATCATTCACATTGAAAAGCAAAAACTGTCCGAAACAGTTAGTTTCTATGAACATCAATATTTATTATCCATGTATAGCTTCGAATACAAAGAGAGAGGCCAGCTTTCAGATCAAAGCATCAACCTGCGTTGCAATACCGGCATGATCAGTTCCAGGAAGCCAGAGAGTTGGTCTTCCTTTCATCCGATTGTATCTTACCATAATGTCCTACAAAATTACCAAGCTGATTACTAGAAGCTACGGTTATATATCTATAAAAGTAACATCAAGTAGAAAGACCATACAATTAACAAATCGAACATCAGAAACAATCATAGATATGACAACAACAAAATAACAATAGTAAAGAAAAATTAAGAGAACAAGGAGAGGAGTGTTGGAAAAACAAGAGAACAGAGAGACTAGACTGTTTATATCACACTAGGGCATTATTCCATACAACTTGCATATTTAATCTAGGTTGCAGCAGACATCCACCACTGCTCTGAAAATGATAGAACTACCCATACAATTAACTCACTTTTATAAGTGTTGTAGCCAACCCTAGGGGGCCTCGCGATTTTCAAGGAATAAAACCGACGCAGACTTATGTGTTTAACATTACTTGTATGAAATAGTTTAGTTTCCCAAAGTATTCTGTTTTTTTCCTTCCTTCTATCAGAGTAAACAGAATATAAACTTTACACCAAACCACTCACCACCCTAAATATAATGACTCTAACACTGGCTGTATGCTACATTGACATATCGAAGCTATTTAAGCTTGAGCAATAGATCCGAAGATAATTACAATGTAATACTAATCACTGTCTACACTGGGACAGACTGAAGCAGGGATTAGTAAGTTACTACTCTATTGATTCTAGAGAAAAAGAAACAGATTCTTTTCACCACTCTTTTTTTCTTCCTTCAACTAAATACTGGGACTATAAAGGCTTTATGTAAAAGAAAAAAATAATAATTGTACTCCATGTAAGTCGATCACATTATTTCAGAGGGCCTACATTATGAGGATCGTGTTGTTCTCAGAAATGTCAAACTTTAATGGAAGTGTACACAACATGACAAGATTTTGGTTTCTATCATCTTTGAGTTAATATAATTATAGGAACTAGTGTTGGTTAAGTTGGAGATGGAACTAAATAAAGCTAAGTCGAAAAACAGGATTCATGTAGCTTACTTCAAAGGAGAATGCAATAGTGATCATGTAAAGTTGAGTTCTATATACATCATAGAATGGAAATTGAATACTGCACATGAAAAACTAACATGAATTTTACAACATATCATTTGATCAATCAGACTTTGTATTTAAATCTATAGTCTTAGTCAAGTATTTGAACGATAACCTATGCTTTTAATAGGACACGTATACTGCTACTGGCAGTTAGGATGATATGTTAATAGTATATTATATCTTCATAATCATCTGGCATAATTTTTATTTTTTTATTTTATTAGTAATCATAATGAGAAACCGTTGTCAACCATCGAGGAAATCTTCAGTATCGCAAAAACGAAAAGGATTCAGGGAGATCAGAATAGTATGAGCTTTTGTTGGTACTAGTAAAGATTGCTGGATTCTCATGTATGTGATCATTTTATATACTCAGGTGTACTAAATATCTGGTAATGGGTATTCCGCAAAAGTTTGAAATCTTTTACTTCATAGAAGTCTAATTCACGAAAGACTGAAATTAGAGATCAAGATCAAACGGGAGTATCAACAAGAAGAACATAAATCAAGAAACAGCCACGACTAGATACCTCAAGGGTGACAAACATAGCAT
>JAYMSH010000251.1:5000-7500 GCA_036897905.1 Aragoa cleefii | reverse complement strand
ATTAGTAAAACCCTATTTGGTGATTCAAATCCCGGAATCGTTAATGAATTTTAAGTAAGCGGGCAATAGTTAATGGTTCCAATTTGTCGGCTGAAAATCCATAATGTGAATTCTATAGCTTTTCTATTGAAAAATCAAATGTGGATTTTCAGCGTGGATCAAATACAAAAATGCAAATCAAGGGGTGTTTGCTTTAGGAAAAGTAGTAAGGAAAACGTAAGTCAAAAAAAAAGTACAATAAAATTCAGTAATCGGGAAAAATTTGCTCATCTATTTTGTATCATTTTGGCGGCATGGCCGAGTGGTAAGGCGGGGGACTGCAAATCCTTTTTCCCCAGTTCAAATCCGGGTGTCGCCTGATCAACAAACAAAAAATAGGACTTTTTTTTTATTTGATTCGATATTCCCATTTCCTTTAGATGTTACTCCGTATCTTACTTGTGTTTAACCTTTCCCAATTCGAAATCATAATCCACTTTGGGGGTTGGTTTCCATTTCTCAACAGTGTTCGGCCAGAATCCTTTTTTGACTCTGCGCCATTGATTCCATTATTATTAGTGAGGAATAATTCCTTCGTATTTATAGAGATAGGGGACATAATTCATATGGATATAGTAAGTCTCGCTTGGGCTGGTTTAATGGTAGTCTTTACATTTTCCCTTTCACTCGTAGTGTGGGGAAGAAGTGGGCTATAAAAGTACTACTAATTGATAATTGAGTTGAGGCATATCATTTGTTTTATAGATCATTCTCAAACTCGTTTTGAACTATAAAAATATATCTGAATTTTGAATCCCATTGAATTCCAACTGAACCATCTATGAGATGAAGCATACTCTTTGAATCAAAGAGATATTTCAGCGATTCGCTGTTTGTATTTCGAAAAGAAACGGATTCAGATGATTGGAACAAATAGATGTAGCAAATTGGGTGTTCTGCGAATTCCAGACAAATATATGGAATTCATATACACATATATATTTTCTATATATAAAGACAATAGTGTCGATTGCTCTATTGATCTACAGAAGCGTACTTTATTCGAAATTATAAACTTTATAGACTAAAAAATAGATATACACCGAGAGGCAGATAGTATGGTAGAAAGAAAGATTCATCTATTTCTTTCTTACCATACTATCAAATTCATAGAATTTGGACGATTCTAGTCCGCTCGTTTCATTTAAGTTAAGACGGGAAATTGAAACTCCTTTCTATTTGACTTTAAAAATTTTTGATAAAAAATGAGAAGGAAAGGTTCATTCTATTGAATTTGAAAATTCAATGGAATTAATCATTTTGACTGACTGTTTTTACGTAAATGATAAGTAGAAAGGCGGTAGGAACTAGAATGAATAGTGCAGTAGCAATAAATGCAAGAATATTTACTTCCATAATCTCATCGGTTTTTTTACTTCACAATAACTCGGGATTTAATCCCTTAGAGATGATATTCGTCTGTAAATTCAATCAATGAATTACTTCGCAATGGTCTTGAATTAGATCGATATCATGAATAACAATATCTGATCTACCAAATAAATTTGTCGTCGAGACTTGAATAGTATAACATAGGAATTTATCCATACCGAATCCAAGTTGGATTTGGATTCCTGACCCAATTCATCCAAAATTCTTTTATTTCTCATCCGTTTACTTGTTTTTTATATAACCTACCCTGTCCTTTCCTTGTACAATGAATCATCTGATGAAGTATCATCAGATTGCCCTTTCACCTCAATCAGTCACTTAGTTACAAACCTAAACAATAAAAGCGAAAAAAAAAGACTTAAGTTCTAAACTCCTTTTTTCTTTGGGAATTAAATTATTCCCCCGGCATCCTTTCATAGAAAGCGAAAAGTAAATTGATGCATTTTTTGTTGGATCCGTCGGGACTGGCGGGGCTCGAACCCGCAGCTTCCGCCTTGACAGGGCGGTGCTCTAACCAATTGAACTACAATCCCAGTGACATAAGGGATCTAGCATAAAATTTAATTTTATTTATCTTCGTATGGAGTATTTCTGAAGCACAAAGGGGTTATACCATCTCTTGGTAGATTGGCGAATTTTTGGGCCGAGCTGGATTTGAACCAGCGTAGACATATTGCCAACGAATTTACAGTCCGTCCCCATTAACCGCTCGGGCATCGACCCAGGAAGAATCCAATTTAGGCTTATTGGTAATCCATGATCAACTTACTTTCGTAGTACCCTACCCCCAGGGGAATTCGAATCCCCGCTGCCTCCTTGAAAGAGAGATGTCCTAAACCACTAGACGATGGGGGCCAGCTTTCTCAACCACCCTCATACTATCATCATAGTATGATCATTTTTTTGAAATTGTCAATATAATGGAATGATATGATTAGATCTGAGAAATATTTTTGTTTTTCAGAATTGTACAGAATTTTCAGATTCGTCATTCCTATTCAGGAATGATTCCTTAGAATCCACATTCGCTATAGAAATCTATTCAAATAGAAAATAAATCAAACAAATA
>JAYMSH010000250.1:0-12592 GCA_036897905.1 Aragoa cleefii | reverse complement strand
AAGCCCATGCGACCGGCCTTAGCGCGAGCTCAACTGAGTCACACTTTTTAGCAGTTGAGTCTCTAACTGAGAGATTTGCTTCGTTTCAAGAAAGAATGCCTGAATTTCTGGAAATCGAGAATCGAAGATTGGCAGCTGACAAAGCGAAATAGGCTCAGAAACAAGTTCAATAGGCTCAGGAGCAGGCAAAAATTGACATGATGGCTGAACGATTGGAAAAGAATGAGAGAAATTAGAGGATGGATTTGTTAATCAAGTTAAGTTCCATGGATCAAGCTCAACTGAATCACATGCAGCAGAGGATGTGCAACACTTTTCCAGGAGTTCTTTCCTTGATTGTGTTTGTTTAAGTTTTAGTGTGTTTGTTCAGGCCTAAGTTTAAGTGTTGATTGATTTTGTTTGTTTAAGTTTTAAGTTTTCGTTGTAATGTTAAATGACGATGACTGCACTTCTACTTTTTATCGATTGTTTCTTTATTTTTTATCTGAATCCATTGCTAGCAACAATAAAAACATATTTTAAAAAATTCAAAAAACCGGTAACGAAATTTTTTTATGTTTTATTTTTTCAAATTTAGTAAAGAAATATTATTCTGTAATTTTAGAGAAAAAAAATCGGTGACGGTCTCTGTAGACCGTCACTACTATGAGATTTGAACTGGATGACCCGTCACTACTGCGGGTAGTCTTAGTACTTGTCGGCATTTATCTCTAGGTATTGCAATTTGTTTGGTTTGGGCTTTGTCCTTTGAGTTGGGTTTACATTACAAATCACAGTCAGGATATTCTTTGTTTTAGGGACAGTCAAATTACAATTATAGCTTCCTGGTTTATGTAATATATATGCAATATATTAAAAAAAATATATAAGAAATTAAAAGTATCCTAACTTTTGAATTTTGACGTAACCACACCCCGTCTCCCCGTCTCATATTTGTATCTGTATCCGTACCCATATCGATGCTTCTTAAGTTCTTCCTTGTCAAGAGTGTATTCGTTCTTCTCTGCGGATTAATTTCTTTTGTAGGTTAGTACGAAGTTGCTCTTCCTTGTCAGGAATGTGCTCGTTCTTCTTTGTAGATTAAATTTCTTTTGCAGGTTAGCAGGCGGTTTCTCTCTGAGTTTGTTTGGATTTTTTATATGCCTCGGCGTTACATCAATTGAGAGGTTTTACTGTATAGCTCGGCCATTTTTAGCTGCATATGTAGAACAATTGACATGATAAAGCTTTTATATAAGTTTATTTTCATCGGATCACACAACAATCAAATAACGTTCAACAAGAACGAAGAAGCAGAAGGAACATTTTTTTTTTGTTTTTAGCAGTCCGACAATTGTTTGTTCTTATTACACGACTTGAGACACTATCAGATTTAACTCATTCGCATGATTCCGAGTATTCGTATCGCTTCAGAGGAGGATTTCCTACTGCAGCATCTTGTGCATAGGTCTTGAAAAAGTTGATATATGTTACTGGCCTATATAGTGAACAACTGCCTGTATTAATCAATGCAGGCACAGGCGCGATTTGGCTCCCACGAGACGGGTGGATGAAGCAAGCAACTGTTGTTCGATTCACATGTGAGCTCGTCACAACACGGTGATCAGCGCTTCTTAGCTTCCCGTTGCTGATCATCTGCAAAGTTTTAGATTCTAATAAGATTCCTTTTTTATTCAAATACAAATATGCTTATAAAAAATCGAAAAGTTCAGAAGGAAAAGAAACATACTTGGAGCGAATTGCCTATGTTGACCACGAACGCATTTGGAACAGGATCCACAGCTAACCATTCTTCGTCTTGCCAAATCTGAAGTCCCGAAACTGACCCTTGATTGAGAATAGTGATCAGGTTAGGATCACCATGTTTAGGCAATCCCAGGGTCAAGCTCGGATCCGGGCATGTCGGGTAATGGTTCGTAGACATTGTTTGCAGTTTGCTCAGTTCACCCTGGAAATATCCTGATTCTAGTCCTAACCCTTCACAAATTAGATCCAAAATCACCAAGCTTAGCTCCCGCAACTGAACCGCATATTTTCCCATTACCTCCCTGTTCTTAACGTATTAGAATGACACCTATGATGTACAGTGGGCACATTTGCAAAAACTTATAATTCTGAAAAAGCTGATTTTGAAAATCACATCCGTAGAACATCCGTAGATGATTCTCATAACTAGTTTTTCTAATCTCTTTTTAGCTCTGATTATGAAGAACTGGTTTAACAAATACTGTTTTTTACGGAATTAGTTTCTTAGAATCTGAATCTGAAAATCAAAAATATTTACAAACAATCATATAGCCCAGACAAAACGGATATTGGAGAAATAATTCTAAGTCTCTACAAGTCATGAACTTTTAGATAATGAAATCGGAATCCTTCATACCATATCTAGTAAAGTTACCTGTATCTTGCTGGATTTGTTGGCCAGTCTTTAACATGATCCTCAAGCGGATGACAGAAGTGACGAAAATTGTCTCTCCAGAAATGGACTTTCTCTCGATCATAATCGAAGCTTGTTGATAACCTGGTTGTTTTACTTGGATCCTCCGAGTAAAAGCTCGCCTTTTCTTCCAGGGGCAGTTGAAAGAACTCCTCCGCCAACTTCAGAACGTCGAGCATCAGCTCCTCAGGGACACCGTGATCTGTTAGCTGTTACGTTCCATGAAGTCTCGCTATAGTGATGATGTATCATAAGATCAAAAGTACAGATTCAAGAACATAAAAAAAAAAAAAAAAAAAAAAACCAAAAAAAAAAGCAATTCCTGACAATCTTAAAAAATTACAGACGCTAATTTTTGTTGTTTGGCATCAATATTTCCGTAAAGTTCGATCACAGGGATGCCTTTGCAGGAAGGGATAACCAGCTTCCCTGGCCTTGTCTCCGGAGGCAGTATGTAAGAATCCTGAACATATTGAATATTGTTTCGGTTACTTGAAAGCAGGCGCTCCATCTCACAGAATTCTGCAAAACTCTGCAAAAAGACTCAACTTTCAGCCGAGTGGTGTAATCCACACACAGGTGGGGTATAAGTAGACCAAATAGCTGTGATATCTATCTTAAATCTTATGGTAATAAAATTCAAGATAATATAGTTTATTTTAACAGTCAATAGTTAGAAAATCACAAAGAAAGACTTTTCCCATATTTTGATAATGACTTTTACACCGATTTATTGCTCTTTCCCAAGTCCGAATCCGCATGTACTTTCATTTTCGTACTTTCGATTTTTATGATCCGATTCGAACAATATCGGATGTTAAAGGCTCTTTTTTTCCACCTTAATTTCCCCTCATCACATCATTTACCATAGTCTAAGTTATAGCCATTCAACATAAGAACGTCTGGTGATGTGTGGTCTTACAGTAGTTCGGTCCTAATTGATGCTCGTGTATAGCATGCGTGCTTTTCTTGGATCCTCAGGAGAAAAACATCACCTTGTTTTCATTTAGTTTGTCCTTGACTGAGTAGATTAATTGTCTAATAATATACAAACATAAGAACCATTGAACAATACTTGAATGGAGGTACTATAACAAGAAATATGCTTAATCAAACTTAACATTTCATCCGAGGCAGATTATATGATAGTTCAATGCAGCAAGTACATAAACATTCATCCAAAGCATTTAATAAAAATTGACCAGTATAAAAGCAAATAGCACGGCGTTTGTGCATGGATGACAACCCACAAGTAGAGATGTCACACGTAGAAACTACCATACATACATGATGATTATGAGATTTCATATCGCTTCATGAGGTGCGTATTGCATCCTGTATGTAGGTCTGGAGGAACTCCTTGTATGTGAAAGGCCGGTACAGTGGATGGCTGGACCCCTCAACCAGTGCACTGGCAGGGGAAAGATGGCTGTCACCAGCCGGATGGATGAAGCAGCCAACTGTTGTTCTAGAAGCATGTGGGTTAGTTACAACTCGACGTTCAACACTTCTTAGCTTTCCGTTGCTGATCACCTGTGAATTTAATAGCTCACTAAAAGAGAAAAAATTCAACAAAAGTAGGACAACAAAAGGACTCATGAGAACCACAAAATCATATGTGGAACTTGAAAAATCTCTTGGTATTGGTGGGCGCTTGCGCGGAATGAGATAAGCTGCTTACGGTTATACGAAAACATCCAAGCAAATTTATGCAACTGATGATGAATTTTTCAAAGAAAAGCAAGGGATGTAATGCCTAAAAAGCTGATGACTGATTTTGTCTGCGGAGGCCGAGTTTATTGTAGAAGCTGATTATCATTTCTACAACATGTACTTGCAAACGGTTCATTTTGAGCTTCCTCTACACTTGAGATCCTTTTGCAAACAAACACCCACCATATTCACTTTTATGTACTCGTACTCAATTCAGCAATTGACTTCTTAATAAGCTAAACAATACTTAGTAAAGATGTGCTTTTCTGGCTTATGCTCACTATTGTCTAGAAACATCCCGGCAGAAGCTGCACGCCCCATTTGCTAACACTGTGAATAGCTTGTAAGACCCAAATCTTATCAACTGTATAAAAGAGCATCTACAGATTTGCCATTTACATATTATTCAATTCAAGTGGTTATGATTCTAGAGAATTGATTGTGAATGCATTTCATTGACCAAAGTATATCTTATTTTGTATCTAAAGTTACCTGTATCTCGCTGGATCTATCGGCCACTCTTTCACATGGTCCTCCAGAGGATGACAAAAATGCCGTAGGGTGTCCTTCCAGAAATGAACTTTCTTTTGAGCATAGTCAACACTTGTATGTAGCCTACATGTTTTTCTTGGATCTTCGGAGTAAAAGCTTGCCTTGTCTTCATTTGGGAGTGTAAAAAAGTCCTCTGCCACCTTCAGAACGTCACACATCAGCTCATCCGGAACTCCGTGATATGTTAGCTGTAGAAAAACCAGATATTTCAGACAAGGCAAACACATAAAAACATATAAGTACTCTGTACTGATAAATGAAGACCTGAAAAAACCCAAATTCTTCCCCCGCCTTGATGATGCTCTGAACTAGTTCTTGTCGATTGCCACTGATATTCCTCTGAAGTTCAATTACAGGGATGCCTTTGCATGAAGGGATGACCAATTTCCCTGGTCTTGTTTCTGGAGGTAATATGTAAGATTCTGGCACATGTTGAATGTTTCGATTGTTTAGAATGAGTTTCTCTTGTTGAAAATATTAAACTCAATTCTAAAATAAATCGGAACGTTTCTAAAAGTTTCTAGAAATTCGGAGCATGGTCCAGAAAATTCTAGAAAGTTCCGGAAGCATCTAGAAGATGTTGGAAGGTTCAAGAAAAATCCGGAAGGCTCCGGAAGGTCGCGGAAGAGCGTAGAAGATTCCGGAAAGTCGAAGAAAGTTCCGGAAAAATCCACGAGCTCCTAAGAAGACCTAGAAGCTCATGGAAGCTTCTAGAAGAGAAGCTAAGGTGCGGCAACATGTGATGAATGATGAAAAATTGCTGGCAGAAAATGATTGGCAAGAAAGGACCGGCCGAGATGAGAGCTCACAGCCATGAAAATGAAAAGGGCGCATGCAAAGGTGGCAAAGAGCTGGCCGGCCAACAAAGGATGAAAGAATAAAGGTGGCAGAGCACTTGGTGAATGAAAGTGACATGCATGAAAATGAAAGGCACTAAGAGTGAAAGTGATAAGAGATAATGAACGAAAGCAATGAATGAAAGGTGGACTCATGCCATTGGAGGAAAAATCTAGAGTCTTGAAGAATAGTCTAACATGTCATGCTAAAGCTAAAGTCGGTGGTGCATGGAAAAATATGGAAGCATCGTGAAGCCAAGGAAACCGACATAGGCAGCCTATAAATACCAAGAAGCCATGCAGTTTAGGATGCAAGAGAGTCAAGCAAGGAAAAAGGAAAGAAAAATAGAAAAAGAGAGGAAAAGGCCTAGTGGCCGAATGCTAAGGAAAAAGAGAGGCAAGAGCTAAAAGAGGAAGAAAGAGAGGAAAGGAGAGAAAGGGCCCTAGTGGCCGAGAGTGAGGGAGAGAAGAGAGAGCAAAGAAAAAAGAGAGAAAGAAAAAAATGAGAGAAAAGAAAATGAGAAAGAAAAAGAAAAGAAGTGAGGGCACTACGCAAGAGACAGAAGAAATGAAGAAAGGAGATCTAAAGCTCTGCCGAAGAAAGAGAAGCAGACAATGACAGAAGTCTGCTGAAAGAAGAACAATAGGTGCTCACGAGTGTTGTCGGTACAACAGCAGCTTACCGAAGTGAAGAATGAGCTAGCAGACAACAGCTCAGTGTTGACAGAGAGACGCCGCAACTCAAGAGGAGTTTTCAATTATGGGAGTAAGCAAGTGAAGCTTACTTGGTCAAGAGCAAGAAGCTCTTAGACCTGTGAATGTCTAGCCGAAGCTAGTGCAGTGAGTATCTCAAGTGAAAGTAGTGAGCCTCTTGTAAGTGTGCGTCAGAGAGTCTCTTGTAGTAAAGTTATAGCAATAGCTAGTCAAGTGCCTGAAGAAATGAAATGTTGTAATGTCTCTCTTCAAGATATAATAAAAGAAGAAGTTTCCTCCACCACGCAGAAGAGTCCGCTGTGCACTGAAGAAAGTTAAAAAAGCGAAAATTTTTATAGTCTGATCCTGGACGGAATTGCCGAAGTAATTTCCAACAGTGATATCAGAGCTATAGAAATTAGCTCCTACATCTCTATCTCTGATAACTCAGTACTAGAAAATAGTAGTAACTATATAGAGTTAGTTGCCTTTCAGCTTTAGATCGCTACCTTCACTATATAATGCAAGTAAGAAAAAAATCCGCACATGCAGACACCAGGAGAAGGAATCTGATACTCCTTAATCATTTAGCTTCACTATATATATATATATATATATAATGCAAATAAGAACAAAATCAGCAGACACCAGGAAAAGGAATCTGATGCTCCGTAATCATTCATACAATAGAGAAATTAGCTCACCCAGTTAATGCTTCCGAATATGAGACACTGATATTTGTGAAACCCCTTCATCGGCGGTTATGCAACCCGCGTGAGTTTGCGGTTATGCACTCCACGTAAGTTTGGATGAGAGAGAAGAGGGATTTTTGAGAGAAGTTGGACCAAGTAGTAAGTAGTATGCCTAGCGAATAAAGATCTTCATAGGTGGTGATTTTAATGGTCACGCAGGGATAAGGGTGGACGGTTACCATTGAGTACACGGGGGTATTGATTTTGGTACGAGCAATGACAGTGGTGTGGAGCTCCTGGACTTTGATCAGCACATTATTTGATTAGTGGTTAATACTTTTTTTAAGAAAAAAGATAACCACTGAATCATTTTTCAGAGTGGATGACGTAGTACACAAGTTGACTACGCTCTGGTGCGTCGAGGGGACAGGAGCAGTTATAGAGACTGTAAGATGTTCCCGACAGAATCGGTGGCGTCGCAACATCGCTTCCTAGTGATGGATGTCGCTTGGAGAAATATAGTCGGGGAACCAACTCGAGTCCAGAAGGAAAAAGTACTCTAGAAAAACCTCAAGGGACATATGGCGATAACCTTCAGAAATATGATTGCCCCAATGTACGGCCGAGCAGGTGGAGGATGCAGGCCATTTGTGGACAGTTATGGCTACGGCTATTCGGGAAAAGGCCAAGGAAGTTTTATGGGTTACATCTGGCAATGGAGGATGGATAGGGAGGCATGGTGGTGGAATGATGAGGTACAGACAAAAATTAAGGCCAAAGAGGATAAATTTAGACAGCTTATGGCAACTAACGACGAGGAGAGAGAGTGCAAAGGAAAGAAGAGTATTGACAGGTAAGGACCGAAGCGAAAAAAAGGGTCTCGGATGCTAAAAGGAAAGCATATTAAGACATGTATATGAGATTGGATAATAAGGAGGGGGGCCAGAATATGTATAAGCTCTCAAAAGTACGGGCCAGAAAGAGTAAGGATATAGCCACAGTTAAGTATATAAAGGGCTAAGATGGAAAAACCCTTTCGGGAGATATGGAGATTAAAGAGAGGTGGGAAGGATACTTCAGCAAGTTGTTTAACGAGGCAATGAGTCAAGGTATTATTATGAGGAATGGAGAACCGATGCAAACGTGGGGAAATCAGCGCTACGTTAGAAGAATATCAGAAGAGAAGGTGAAGGAAGCCCCTTAGCAAGGTGGGAAGGTCGAAAGCAGTAGAAACAGACCAGATACCAATTGAGGTGTGGAAATGCCTAGGAGAGTATGGGGTTCAGTGGCTCACAACTCTGTTCAACGTCATGTTGCACACGGGAAAAATGCCGGAGGAGTGGAGAAGTAGTGTAGTGTTTATAAAAACAAATGGGACATACAAGAGTGTGGAAACTATCGAGGAGTTAAGCTCCTGAGCCATATTATGAAATTATGGGACAAAGTTGTAGAACAAAGATTGCGCAGAAAAGTTCAAGTGAAGGAGAATCAATTTGGATGTATGCCTGGAAGGTCGACAATAGAAGCAATACATCTACTTAGACGGCTCATGGAGAAATACATATAACATAAGCGGAACTTACATATGGTCTTTATCGACTTAGAAAAGCATATGATAGTATACCGAGAGAGGTTATTTAGAATGTCTAGAAGCGATTGAGGTCTCGATGACGTATTTCATGGCTATAAGGGATATGTAAGATGCTGCAAAGACTAGTGTTCGGATGCCAGTGGGAGATACGGAGTATTTTCCAGTGGAGATAGGGTTGCACAAAGGCTCAGCTCTAAGCCCGTTCCTTTTCGCAGTCATAATGGACGTAATCATGCAGGATATACAAGATGAGGTCCAATGGTGTATGTTGTTCGCGGATGACATTGTTCTAGTGGGAGAGACGAATGAGAAAGTTAATAATAAGTTGGAGTTGTTGAGACAAACGTTAGAGCTTAATGGTATGCGCTTGAGTCGCTCAAAAACTGAGCATGTGGAGTGCAATCTTGCAAATGAAACGGAAGAATGTGAACAGGAGGTAAGGATTGCAACTCAAGTACTGCCACAAAAGGATAGTTTCGAAAATCTAGGTTCTATTATACGACATGATGAAGATGTTGAGAACGACGTTATTCATCGCCTCAAGGCTGGATGGGTGAAATGGAGATCGGCGACTGGAGTGCTGTGCGACAGGAAATTCCCATTAAGGTTCATGGAAAAATTCTATAGGGCAGCTATAAGACCGGCCATGCTGTATGGTTCCGAGTGTTGGCTTATGAGGATTGCGCAAGTGCGAAAGTTTGAAGTAGCGGAAATGAGAATGTTGATGTGGATGTATGGTTGTACGATGTTAGATAGGATACCGAATGCAGTGTATATAGAGAAGTTACGAATCGCATCTATCAGTAACAAGCTGAGAGATGGGTGATTGCGGTGGTTTGGACATGTGAGTAGAAAATGTGAGACGGAACCCGTAAGGAGAGTTGAAGGGCTTCAAGTCGAAGGGAAACGAGGTTGAGAGAGACCAAGGAGGACATGGGAGGAACAAATCGGACTGGATCTGGTGGCGTTACATCTCTCCGAGGATATGACCTCCGATCGAACGAGTTGGCTACGTAGAATTTCGATAAGAGATATTTGGGGCGATCTGGGACGACTGGTAAAAGCAGGCTTTATATCCCTCTGAGAACATAACCTATGATCGGAAGTGTGGGAGACGAAGCTATATAGGTCATGCACTCTGAGTGGTCTAGTAGTTTAACCTCCGTTCGCCCGATTTCCCGCTCGCCCTCCAAACCTTTAGCCCTATACGAGAATACGACATCTGCTATGAACAGTAGAAAACGTTAGCTTAGGACTATAGTCTAAAAGTGGATAAACGACTAGGTTTTATGTCTGCTAAGACACGTAACAGACCTTATATTAGAACTATGGCCAAAAAGTAGGGGGCAACTAGGTTATGCATGTCTAAATGATGTTTTTGATTATGTTTGCCTCTTTTTCATGTTTTGCATGTCTAAATGTTGTTGTACTTGTTATATGTATTTTACAGGCTATTGATGTTTTATGTTTTTGTGTCCCTATTGTTTTCTTATGCTACGTCTTATGTTTCATATCTTTATTTTTTTTATATGAATTCTGATTATATTTGTTTTTACTTTAATGTTTGTCTGGTTAAAATTAGATTTATATTTTATGCTTCTGATTGAAAAAAAAATGTTTTTTGAGTCATGAGTCTCTACGGAAACAGTCTCCTTGCGGATATGACTGCGTACATCTTACTCTCCCCATATCCCGCCTACAAGCGAAAATTATGTATGTTTGGTCTGGTTTGGTTTATATTTGTGAAACTTCTGACATCGTGAAAATGAAAAGCACCGACAACAAATCTTAACACTTTACTGCTATCATTGAATTCGTGTACAATAGCAGTACTACAATTCGGGCTTCGACGAGGATGCTAAAGTTCTGTGCCAAAAGAGATACTCATAGAACCCGTGAAGTGAAAATGTATTAACTAGGGCAGACATGGGAGTGTTAACAAGCCAGAATGACAGCTCAATGCACATGTGAAGGATGAGTAACTTAACTGAAGGTCCACTAGGCTTATTAACAATCTAATCTTTTAAGAATGATGAGCAATTCTGTGAAGACCTACAACTGACTGATACGAATAATCACCCACGGATTGCAGAATTCAACAGATTACCTTCCTACATTAACGTGCATAGAAGTGAAGGGGGATAACGCTTATTTTAGATTTTTCTTTTAAATATATATCGAAGGCATATTACCTGGCGACTGCTTGTTCTAATCAGCGCAGGTGCGAGTTGGAAGTCACCTGACGGGTTGATCAAGCTAGTCGTTTGATCAGCATTAACATTTTGTTTCCAAACCAGTGCAACTGTCCAAAAGACCCGTTCAATGGGCAGATTTTGCATAAACAGAGAGGGTATTTGCATATTTTCGCGACGAGAAAGGTGCTCGCTAGTTGCGTCTAAAACAGTCTGCATAAATTGTAGTTTGTTGAAAACACGGAGCGCATTTGTGCAATGAGCTCCATTTTTTTCTGTTAACATTGCAAAAGGAAAGGAACATAGTTGGAGCGAAGCCAATGTTGACCACAAACACATTTGGAACAGGATCAGCTAACCATTCTTCGTCTTCTAAATTTGAAGGCCAGACACCGACTCTTGATTGAAAAGGTGATTAGGTAAGGATCACTATGGTTAGGCATTCCCAGAGTCGAGCTATGATCCAAGGAACGTCAATAATGGTTCATAGACATTAACTGCACATTCGATCAGTTCACCCTGGAAATATCCTGATTTTAGTCCTAATCCTTCGCAAATTAGATCTAAAAGCAGCAAGCTCAGCTCCCTCCCATGAATCGCATAATTTCATGTCACCTCCCTATAGTTATAACAGGTTATGGCCAGTGCATCAGAAGATTCATTTTTTTCTTCCAGAATCTCAGAAGTTAAGGTTACCTGTACCTCATTGAATTTGTTGGCCAGTCTTTCACATGATCCTCCAGAGGATGACAAGATTGACATAAATTGTCTCTCCAAAAATGGTCATTTTCTCAATCATAATCGATGCATGCTTTTCTTGGATCCTAGAAGAAAAACATCACCTTGTTTTCATTCGGAAGTTTAAAGAACTCCTCTGCTACCTTCAGAACATCACGCGTCAGCTCCTCCTGCGATCTGGTAGCTGTTACAGTTCCAAAACATTCAAATAAGGATAACTTCTATGGTAATAAAAATAGATCGAGTGCAAACATATGAGAACGATAATGAAGAAGACCTGAAAGAAACCAAAATCTTAGCCTGCCTTCACGATCGTCTGGAATAATTATTATCGTTTGCATCGATGTTTCGATGACAGAGATGCCTTTGCAGGAAGGGGTAGCTAGAGTTGACTTTGCTAATAAGGAGAAAGCACATCACATTCACTAACCAATGGAATCCGATCCCCCATAATTAGTACAAGTCGACTGAGCGCTTATCTAGGATAAACTTCCTGAACCAGATGATAATGGAATGGTATGTCCAAACTTATCTAAGTACATATTTGTAAAAACTTCTCAAATTCTGGGAAATTGAATCTACATAACACAGTGTTTGCAAAATTAGCTTAGAATCAGAAGCTAAAAATAAGAAATTGTTTAGTGAATTAGGTGATTCTCAAAATCAGCTTCTCATGATCAGCTTCACGGGAGGGGAAGCTTTTGCAAACAGGCACCAAGTACAAAGGAAAAGGAATTTGATATAAAACAATGAATTTCATCATTGACGAGAGATGATGGAACTCGTTCAATAATCTTAACCAGCTTCGGTACCTGGAATGTAGGAACCCTGAAAGAAAAGTCTTTTGAACTGGTCGATGTGTTCAAAAGATGAAGAGTAGACATAGTCTGCCTTCAAGAGACAAGTGGAAGGGTGAGAAAGCACGGGAAGTGAGAGGGTTCAAACTCTGGTACTCCGGTAAGGTTAAGGGGAAAAACGGAGTGGGCATTATGGTAGCTGAAAAGCTGGTGGGGGTGGTGGCGGTAAGCCTTGTGGTGGGGAAGGAGGTGGTGAATGTGGTTTGCGGCTACGCTCCTCATGTCGGTTTGGGGGAGATAGAGAAGAGAGTTTTTTGGGAGGAGTTGGATGGGGTGGTAAGTAGCCTG
>JAYMSH010000249.1:0-12594 GCA_036897905.1 Aragoa cleefii | reverse complement strand
TTTTTATGGATTTTATGTGGAAAACTGAATGGATAACCTACTATGGCGGGAGGAGCACGGGAGTTATTAGAATTTTAATTGCTTTTTTATTCTTCACAATCTATCATAAGTGCATCCCTGCAAATGAAATGATGGTTTACTAGTCTACTACATACAGACTTTGGTGGGAATAGATCTTCTTGACCCGCGAAATTCCTCACGAATTCCAATTTTTTATCTCACGGTACTATTTGTAACATTATCACCTCATGGGGTTGGAGGTCTTGTTTTTTTATACTGTATGATTTCTTACATTATCATCCCCTAGGTGTATTACCGTCATTCCACACGAAGCAGATCGGATCTCCGGTCAGAATTGGGAGATTTATAACAATTGCACCCCTTAGGGTTATTTAGGTCATTTTGATGTGCGGTAGTGGAGTTGGAATATCAGTGAATTAATTTATGGGTCAAAACTTTCAATTTTTTTTGCATTACTTTTACACCTCTCGTGGGTATAACAATCAATTGGGTACTATTTTCCGATTTTATGGATCTTTTACAAAATATGGCATTTTGGTCATTTCATGTTTATTTTTTTATGTTGACCGCCTCCTGGGTGTGTAACTGAAGAAAAATTAGATGATGGGAGTCTGTTCGTGGAAAGTTAACGGAGCGCTCGTCTATTTGTTAAAGGTAACATATACGGGGGCATTCCGTAAATTTTTCTAAATATACTTTTTATGATTCAGATTCGAGAGATTATTTTATGTTGCTTCATTGATAGTTTTTTTTGCTAGTTGGGAGACTCTCTCACCATCTAAATGCGTAGATCGGTCTACATGTTCTAAATAAGTGGGATTCAATAACTTTCCTCACTTATTTTGGAGATGTGGATTCATTTACACCTTTGGATGAGAAAGATATAGAAGGAAATGGGGGAGAGGTTCCGATCCCATTTTCTGCTGCTTCATTAAAGCATATGGCTAACTTACAGAACATTATGAATATGTCACCGCATCAAGGTTTTCTTATGACATCATGTGAGGCCTCGTATCATATCTAGGTTATAAACCGCATCAAGGTTTTCTTATGACATCATGTGAGGCCTCGTATCATATCTTGGTTATAATTTCTTCTATGCATAAGATAGTGTTCGATGCGTATCTGGTATGCCTCTGTATACTAAATGACGTTCCGCTTCTTTAAATTCCTTAAGGTCGGTCATCTCTTGATTCATTGTTGGATTATCTTTTAATTCTGGGTACACCTTTTGCTCCTGCAGTAGTTCAAATTGTTTCTTGAATTCATGAGTGGGGGCGCTTAAGTTGTTGAAAGATCTCTATGTGGTGAAGATTACATTTGCAATTTGCCGGAATGCCTTACAATACGTATTTTGTCCCTCTTACCTACTGAGGACTCGGTGCGAACTTTTGTTCGGTCGAAATATTGGAAGGACAAGTGGACCCTCAGAGACAATATTTCGATTTATGAAGAAAATAATTCTTCCGGGCAAAGACTTTCTCAACTCTGTGGATTGGGTGCTACTTGTTTCACCAGATTTTAGAAGTTTCCGCCTGTCTTGTTGTGGGAAGTACGACTCAAGTCGCATAAGAACATGGTTATGTGACGTATTCAGGCGCAGCAATGTCAAAGGTTGTGGAATTGTGCTGCGCGATCAATATGAGTCCTCCCTTTTACCTAGCAGCCTTCTAGAAAACACTTCTACCAAGCAATTGAGGCTTCAACTGTCCTGTACTTTGAAAGTCCCTGCCTGTCATTGTTTTCCTAGGCTTACATATTTTATGCTTTCAAGGTATTGAGATTCTGAATGAGCTTCACAGCAGCAAACCTTTTCTGTTAACTTTCCCGGTACTAGAAACACTCAATTTTCTTAGTTCTTACTTCCTGTCCAAAATTCTTTTGACCATTTAACTTTCTGAGGGTAACAATTTTCAATTTGTCCGATAATCTTTTTTCACTCACATTGCTCCGCCCTGTCCATGGCGGCCATGGCAGGACACGTGTCCATGGACGCCCCTCCCCTACCATGGCATGGGTAGAAAAGAAAAAAAAATTAATTCTTCAGATTTATTTTATTTTTTCAGGTTGAATTGAGTTTGCAATCAAGATTGGAGTGATATGGAGTTTTAATTGAAGTCAATTTTGATGTTGAATTGAATTTTTAAGAACCCTCAAATCAATTGGGGGTAGGTGGGCAAATTGTGTGAATTTGATAAATTTTTTAGTATGTCATAAAAAAATTAGATATAATATAGGAATAAGTTTGAAATTCATACCAAATCAAACCAAACCAAATATACCCAATTTCCGTCCGTAGGCAGGGTATGGAAAGGGTAAGATATACGCAGTCATACCCGTGAGTAGACTATTTCCGTAGAGACCCCCGACTCAAACCTAATAGCATAGATTTCAAATTTCGCGCCCCGTGAGGTTTGAACCTAAGACCAAGTGGATATTAACCATTATGTCATCCTTATGGGTAAAAGATGTTAATAATAAAGGAAAAGATGTTAACAATTTGAAACATTCTTAATATTGTAATAATAGTTTGTTTTACCAGAAGTATATAATTGGACTTGACATGAACGCTTTATAATGATACTTGGACTTGATATGGAATTTTATATTTTCACGTCCAGCATAAGTGTTTTATGCATTCGCCCTATGGGAATTCAAAAAAATATACCTGAACTGTCAAAGGTGGCACGTCCAATATATCGTCTTATAAGGTTTTTCATCGAAATAAACAAGCTCCGCCAGCTTGTCGTCAACCTTAGTAATATCTCCAACTGCTGCCGCCATATCTTCATCACAATAGGCCTCTACGAATGGAACGCCACCATGTCCTCTACCGTAGTCCACCAACATCCTCCCATCCCAGCTCACTTCCACCCCTCCCGTCAATGGATAAAACTATTCCAAGACTTTACCAACGATTCCTTCAAAACGTCACTAACATGATCAAAAGTATTTTTTTATTGTCTTCGTACGCAAAAACCATCTCAGTGGGATACGGGAATGTCTGTTCAAGATTAGACATCATGTACAACCCCTTTGCTGGCCGCTCTTCTCCTGCGTAATTATGGTAGTTTTGGATTTTGTCATTGAAAGTTGTGATTTTGAGTGTAGCAAACTTATCGGATTGTCGCCATTGGAAGAAAGAATGACATTGGATGAAAGAAGTAAATTAATTGCCATGCCTTCAAATTAAAGAGAATATAAATTGTAGGGTGATCAGAAACTGAGAGCATGCAAGGGATGGATGGATATGTTATGTTAATGATATGAGATGTGAGTGATGAAGCAAATGAAGGTGATATCTATATATAGAGTTTTGATTTGAGTACGTTACAAATCAAATCTTGATTTGTACTTGTTCCAAAAACTCCATTCGTGATGGGATTACACTTTACATAATATATATACTTTGCCCGTCACTTCACCCAGTTGCATGTATATGTTTTTTGAATGAAAGAACATTGTTTGTTGAATGAAAGGGCATTTTTATGGCCAGCTAAAAACATAATCAAGCACCAAAATAACTGAAAAAAGGACTGGCCTAACTTCGGATGGAGAGACCTTACCAAACTACAAAAAAGTAAACTTCCGGCTGACGAAGATAGGTGATTCTAGTTTATTTTTATCTGAATGGAGACCATAGTTACTTCCGAATGGAACACGTAGTTAGTCGATTAATCTATAAATGATTGTAATCGTATGATAATGTAATGAGGAGTTATTTATAAAAAAAAAAGTGTTTAAAGAATTTAAGGGTTTCAAAAGATAATTATCTAGGGGGGGTCGGTAGACATACGAAATTTGTGTTTAAATTATTTAAATCATGAAATTAGATTTTCTGTATTTAGTTGGAATTTTATGAAATTAAATTCCAATGTAATATAGAAAATTTAATTGATTTTATTAAACCGAGTTTTTGGCCAATCAAATTGTGCTACTTGAAAATGGTGGAGTATTTTTGAGTTAATAAAATTTATTCAATATATCAAAATGATGTGAAAAAGCTACTATTCTTGGCCGATTAAATGATGTCATGTGGATATTGTGACACAGTTATACTTGTCATAATTTTATGTGACGAAATGAAAAATATGACATATGTTGGCCAATTGAATTGCATCACGTAAGGTCGGTGATGTGTTTTGACCAATTAAAAGAGTTGGTGACAAGGTCAAATTTGAAGGACCAATAAGTTTTCATCGTTCACAAGCCCATAGCACATTCTTGCAACTATATAAAGGACCAAATACTCCACCAAACAACTCAGAAGTCCATAAGCCAAGAGTTCAAAGAGCTCTCCACCAAAAAGAAGATGAGTTGTCCACCAAATCCAACTTTCAAGACGTTCGAGAGAAGATTCATAATCATTCGTTAAGAAGTTGAAGAAAAGTTTGTTTGATTCAAGAAGAAGCCTTGACGGCCCTTGAAAAAACGTTTGTGGAAGATCGGGCTCTGTAAAGAAGGATTGAAGTCTACAAGATCGAGGAAATCCACATCAAAGTACGTGGTGTTCTTCATCAAATTCAAACCAAAACCTCCATTCAATTCAAGATCAAGCCAGAAGAACCCTGAAGAATTGTTCGCGAAGATTGTGATTCTACCAATGAAGACCGAGACTCGCAAATCCTCTAGAAGTTAATTTGAAGTTCTTGACGTTCTTCATAAAATCCTTCAAATAAGTTCATCATTGTTCTTCATGGAGATCGAGTCAAGTCTAACGCTCAATCCAGGATCAAGCTCAAAAGCCCTTGAGCTGACGTTCAAATGTCAAGCCTCCATTGGATTCAAGATCAAGCCTCAAGGTTCTTGAAGAAGATATATTATTCATCAATCCATAAGTTCCAACGTTCTTCGCAAAGTTCATCAAGTTCAGCAAGAAGTTAACAAGCGTTTATAGACAACTTCAAGCACGTCAAATATCCGATTCACGATGAAGCTACGAAGCCCTTGAGATAACAAATATACATGAAGTTAACATGCATCAATCGTCAACTTCAAAGCAAGTCAAAACCTTGACTCAAGAACAAGCGCGAAGCCCTTGAGTCAACAAAGTCTGGTCTTTCAAGTCAATCAAGAAAAGATTGAAGCATCGAAGTCACTCAACTTCTCAAAAGTTTCATAATTCTTGAAGAATCGAATTGGATGATTTGTAGAGATTGTAACTCCAAATAATTCCAAGTTCAATAAAAAATCATTTGTGCAATTATTTTTCCTATATTTTATTTTAGACGTAATTATTCTTTATTATAAATTTTGGCTCGCCCAGTGGGACAATCTCTACCTCTCATCTCTTCTCTTCAAGCACAAAAACTCTCTCAACTCTGCCATAGAGATCAACAAGCAGCGGGGGCAGATATTACCCATCGAGATCCTGAATTGGGGGTAAAGTACAAAAATGAAGTCCTCAAATAAGAGTTGCAAAGTTCAAGTTCTTACAACTGTCATCATGGTGCAGACTACTTCAACTAAATAGAAGATTGTTGAACTGACAAGCTGCATGCAACGACTTCTAAGGTGTTGTGAAGATCGAAATGCCAAACTTACTATGCTTTTGAGCAAGAAATATGTCGTAGAAATCAGTAATGCACATGAGAAGCAGCATCAAGAATTTGAAGAATGCTCCTAGATATGAGCTGAAACTATCTACTCCCTCCAAATGAAGTCTCTCAACATATGCTCCTAGATATGAGCTCAAATAATCTACAAGCTTCAAAGTAAATCACTTGCTCCTAGATATGAGCCTAAATTGTTAACATGCTCCTACATACGAGCTCAAACTATCTAACACCTTCAAAATAAATTTCTTGAAGTACACTCTGGGATATGAGTAAATGATGTGCTCGCAATGGGGCTCACACAATAATAATCGCAAGTGCACGAAGTGTTGTAATTATCCATGTGTGACTCTCGAGGACTCGAAGTGTGTATGAAAATCATTTGTTTCCTATTTCTATTTGTGTAAGGTGACAAATGTAATACTCGGGAATTTTGAGTAATTATGATTAACTAATGAAAGCGATAAAAAGTGAGTTGTACGAATAATAGGGAGAGTATGGGGGTTTAGCTAGGAGTACTCGTACTAGAATAACTTTGGGGATTTTCCTTTATGAAATAATGCACATTGTCGATTTTATTCACTTTAAATCCTTTCGCCAACTTGATAGATGATTTAAAGTCACTATGCACGCTATCGCATCAACTAGAAGGAAGAAACACCTAGTCTAAGTGATGTCGCTTACACGTCGACTAGATAGTTTGTTGGTGTGTTCTATGTCGAATCTGGTATGACAGACTAGAGTTACACATCACAATAATCATAATCTAATCCTAGATGGTGATCAAGCACCCAATCAAAAACATAGGAAACGCGTACCGTAGACAAGGAAATACGGATCATAATAACCACCAAATAAAATGTAAACGAACCTACTCAATTCAAAAAACATAGTTCTTATAGGAAAGAGATTTAAAAATCTGTTAAGTTAGTTAGAATTGCTAAGAACTGGGAAAAAGTTATGTTTGGAACAATCTCGCTTCTGAACTCATTCCAAGACCGGTTCACCATGATTTGGAGCTACAATTCTCACAAAACTAGCATTTCATTAATATAAGTAACACTCTTGGACATAATGAAGATGAAGGTAGTTATACAAAAACAAAATAAAAGCATTCCACTTTATGGTCTAGCAACATATATATGAAACTTGAAACATAGATACCTCAAAGCCAAATATTTTGGAAATAATCTTCAGTTCCATTCCGATTCGATGCCCACTTGAAAGATTTCCATTGCTACAGCAGGCAGGCTTATTGACACCACCAAGTTATCACTATCCTTTCCTTCAGAGAGGGTTACAGCCAGGTTATCCACGAGTGAAGCGGGCGCAACCTGTGCTGGCTTTCCCCATGAAAAGTCCACCTCATAGAATGGAAGCCTACTCCACTTGGTGATCCATAATGTGTTCTCTTGCTCTAGCGGCTTTCTCTTAACCTCATGGTAGTCTATTGCTGATCTTACATAGTCTTCTGTGACTTCTTTGATTGCTTTGTGCACTATATGCACCGCATAGGAAAATGGATCCCGGGTTAGATCACTCGCCTTGGACCGTGCGCACGACCACACGATACCGTTGCCAAAGTAGGGTTTCGGAAGGGAAGGTTGGAACTTAGGGCGACCATCTACTGCAGTGATGATTTGTGTAGTCTTTTGAGGGTTAACTTTCATGGCTTTGGTCCAACAAATCCAAATTACTGCAGTTAACAATTCAAAACTTGTGGGATTATCATTGTTGTCATTTTGCATGGCTAGTTTCTTGAGTTGGGCTATCTTGGTTGGACTAAAGGTGAATGATTTGTTCACTATGATTTGTTGTTCATCCTTTGGGCCCAATAGAGGAATTAGTGGGCTTTTTGATTTTGAGTATTCAGGGTGAGATTTTTTGTTTTTGGGAGGATTGTTTGAAGAAAATATGGATCTGTCCATGTAGGGATGGGCTGATACGGACAAGCCCTTAGCAACTTGGCACCAACTAAGCATAAAATCTGCAAAAGCCCTTCCGTCTACTTGTATGTGGTTGAATCCGACCCCTAGAATGATACCTCCACACTTGAATTTCGTCACCTGCATCAGCATAATCCAATTAACGATGTTAAACATATTCTTCAACAAATTCTTCCCACGCATTGTGAATCAAGTGGAAGTTTAATGCCGATGAAATCGATTTGTGGAATATATAATTTTTTCCAAATATGTAAGTCAAGTGGTCAACATCCATGCAATGAATCATTTTCTTTGGTATAACTCACACAATATTTAATTTTCTAGAGAAAGAATACTTACTTTTTGTTGTAATATGATCGTTACATTCAGGATCAAAGTCTTCTTAATTTTCACATAGTAATTTCTTGTTTTTAGAAGAGGTGAATAATTTACACTTATTGTTTCTTACTATTGTCATAATTAAATCATATACCTAGGTATTTGCAATTTACTATTTTACATTTGCATATAAAATAAATTTAAGAAAACAACATCAAAAAGTAGATTACAATCACCGCATATAATACCTGAACTGTCAAAGGTGGCACGTCCAATATCGTCTCATAGGGTTTTTCATCCGAATACATAAGCTCGGCCAGCTTGTCGTCAACCTTAGTAATATCTCCGACAGCCGCGGCCATATCTTCGTCGCAACATGCCTCCACGAATGGAACACCGCCATGTCCGCCTCCACAGTCCACCAACATCCTCCCGTCCCAACTCACGTCCATCCCTCCTGCCAAAGGATAAAACTCCTCCAAGGCTTTACCCAACGATTCCTTCAAAATGTCACTAACATTAATATTATTAGAGTTGTTTTTATTCTCATAAGCAAATAGAATCTCAATGGGATATGGGAATGTCTGGTCGAGATTAGACAGCATGTAAAAACCCTTTGGTGTTGCCTCTTCTCCAGCCGGAGTTATTATGACAGTTTTGGATTTTGTCACTGGAAGGTGTGATTTCTCGACGTTTTTTCCATTCAAGTGCAGCAAATTTTTCGCATGATCGGCAGTTGATGAAAAAACGCTGTTTGAGTATCCCATAATGTTTTTCCTGTTGCATTCAAGAAAAATAACTAATTAATATAAGGGAATAGGTTCGTGATAATATTCTACAAGATTGATTTCTTAAATGAGACAAAAAATTATTTACTTTAGTTAACATGCATGTAACATATTTGCGATACCTTTAAAGAGCAAGAGATATGAGATGTATTCTATTTTAGTGATATGAGATGTGAATG
This sequence comes from Aragoa cleefii, assembly GCA_036897905.1. NCBI lineage: Eukaryota > Viridiplantae > Streptophyta > Magnoliopsida > Lamiales > Plantaginaceae > Aragoa > Aragoa cleefii. Next base: position 3,787 of record JAYMSH010000249.1, on the reverse strand, counting down.
ATGAAGCAAATGAAGTTGATATCTATATATAGAAGGTTTGGGTAGGGCATTGTGACAAAACAGATAGCCGCCTAATATTATTATTCTTATTATACTCCAATATTGTGTTCAACTTGGTGTAATTAAAAAACACTTATATTCAATTCTTCATTAGTTGTTGGTCGCCATTTTACCTTCTCGTTTAATATTGTGATGATATTTCATTGATGAAATGCAAAGGTCACAATACAACATAAGAGGTGAATTTAAAAATTTTTTCACGATGCCTTTAAAAAGGACTTGATTGAGCAAGTCCACGCTCATACCAGTGACTGACTGAAGCTTATATCTGTATTTTGTAATTGTAATTGTAAATTTGTGTTAAATAAAAGTTTGCATTTTTTTAATATTATTTTAATATTTACATTTAGCATCAATAAAAAAAAATTTAAAAATTCATAAAACCGGCAACGAAACTTTTTTATGTTTTATTTTTTCAAATTTAGTAAAGAAATATTATTCTGTAATTTCAGAAGAAAAAAAATTTGGTGACGGTCATTGTTCACCATCACCACTGTGTGATTTGAAAATGGTGATGTTGACGAGAGTCCCCAGTGGTGACGCCCGTTTTGACAGTCACCACTGCGGAGAGTCTTAGAGTTTAGTAAGGTTGGTGACAGGAAAGATCGGAGGTGGAGATCCACTAAATAGACATTTTGATTTTGATCGATCTATGTTAGTATTTTATTCATCCCGTTGGAAATGTCCCTTTTGAAATAAAACAATCGGACGTCGGCGGGCGGAGGAATTAGTCTCCGTGTGTACTTAATCTAATCATGTGAGCCACATGGATTCACACTAAGTCCATACAAATAAGAAAGGTGATCTTTTTTTATTGGATTTGGACGTCCTGTTTTCACCGAGCGTGATTTACACTAGGGAAAGCCGGTTTGATCAATTAAGCTCCTACCTGACCCGCATGGCTCATTTTGGCAATAACAAGCCCAACTACACAAGAGGCTTCTCACCCATGTTCACATCAAAAATAATTAGCATGGTCCAGCTAGGTCAAAAGAGCTCTCTTGGGATGCCAAATGCACATAGTTATTTTAGCCTATTCAACGATACACATATCAACGAGGGACATTGGAATGATACGGGCTGTCTGTGTGCATTCCATTCGAAAATTGGAAATACTCGGGCTCATTTGAGACTAGATGGGGCAGGTAGGATGCAAAACGAGGAAATATATGTGGAGAAGGGTTCTTATCAACACCTTGATGGCAATATGGATCATCCAAGCCTATTGCAACCAATCATCTAAATCATTTCTAACATGAATAAAAAAAAAGTAATTTAAGTAAAATTATTAGCAGGTTGACGCCTTATTCTTTGTACCTAATTTTCTCCTTGCTTACGAGGCGATGGATGTTAAACTCTTCCTTCACCTCCTCAATCGGCGTTCTCTACAAGGAAAACTAACTTCTGAAGATGCAAATATGTTGATGTAACTAGTGAAGATAGCTGAAGTGGGTAATGTGCATGTTCGTTTAAGCTATAGGGAGGCGAATAGACTAGCTGATCTTTCGACCAAAGAAGGAAGCTCTATGAACTTTGGCAACTAGCATTTAGAAAATCCTCTCTAAAGCGTAACACTCGGAATGTCTTTTAGCTTATATTTTGAATGACTTAACAAACTCTATACCCCAACTGGTTACGGTAGCAAATGATCATGATGTACCCAACGTTTAACTTGTAATATATTTCCTTTTACAAAAAAGAAAAACTAGTGAAGATAAAATTTGCAACTTGACTGAATTTTATGTTGATGACCAACAAAACCCCAGAATTTGAGGCTTCCAGACCATTGGGCCTTTATACGGGACAATAGTCCAGTAGCGGAAACTATTTAACCTTTTCCCATTGGGCCATTTTCTTGCCCTCTGCTTCGTGGGTAAATTGTCACTTTCATATCAATGTACATTTCCTATTGTATGGTTTGAATCTCGTCTAGGAATTATGAAGAGCACTTGGGCCCTCCGAATAATATTATTGAAAAAAATGACGTAGACTAGGGTCTAAACCCGCCCCAAGCTATTCGTAGCTTGAGCATTTCATTTGTATTCCCTTTTCTTTCACAAACTTAGGATCAGGCCCATGCCCATCGATCAATTGTATCTCAACTATTTTAAGTAGTCTGGACTCCAGCTACTTAGTTTGTGCCTATTCTTTATTTTTTTTAGAGAAAACAATGTGAGGAGATTGTGATCAATCATGCAATAGCAAGTCTTCTACTGGCGATTTGTGTAATTGAACTTTGAGTTATGTAGCATAATTAGGCTCATTTGATGAATATTATTTGTTAATATTGTATTGTAGCAGAGTTGGACTTGCGGAATCTACCATTTAAAAAGATATCACAAAGTTTCATTAACAAGCTCGATGAGTACATTTTTTCAAAATTCGCAAGTCAGAAGGAAAAAAAAAAAAATGAAAATTACTTCGCTACCATTGTCCACGGAAGACGAGCGACCGTCTTCCATGAAAATCCATGGAAGCCGACTCTCGTCTTCCATATGGAAACCAGCGAGCCCGAGCTCAAAATCGACCATGGTTTCCAACCATGGTCAATTCAAGACCGAAGATGGGCGGGGTGGTATTTAATATGGAATTTGGATGAGAATAAGGGTAGTGACGGTGGGTTGGGGGTAGTGAGGAAAGGTTGAAGAAGGGGGTATTTTGGAATATTTATAAATTTTAGGGGTAGACTTGAAATTAAAAAAATTAGTCCTTCATAATTTTAAATAAAATATAAACATTAAGAGTTTAGATTAAAATATCAATCATTTTACTTAAAACATCGGTAGTTCTATGAAAAATAAAAAAGTGATGTTTTTTCATAAAATGTTCGATGTTTTGTAAAAAATAATCGCTGTTTTTTACTAAACACCCCTTATTTTTAAAAGACTTCTTCTTGATGACAAACCCGAGGTATTTCAAAAAATATCAATTGTTTTCGTGAAAATATCAGAAATTTTATGCAAAACAACCAAGTGAGGTTTTTTTGTTTAATAAATGATTGATGTTTTATACTAAAATCCGATATTTTGTACTAAATATCTGATATTTTGTATAAATCATATTCTTAATGACAAACCTAGACTATTTCAAAAACATCGGATCTTTCCATTAAAACATCCGAAGTTTAATGCAAGCCAACAAACTGAGATTTTATATAAAATGATCGGTGTTTCGTACTTAACATCCGATGTTTTGTTGAAACACCCGATATTGTTTACTTGATTACAAACCCAAAAAAGTTGATGTTTCATAGGAAATTGTAAATATTTTGTCGATTATCACCAATGTTTTAAAATTATAGTGGTTGAAATATTAAATTGTAAAAATTGTAAAATCACGACTATAGTTTATCTAATTATCAAATGACATATCCTAAATTTAATATAGTTTACCAAACAGTTTCTTTCAAATAAGGCGTCTTATCAGCTTTCTCGGTTTCAGCTACCTTATCAGTTTCCAGTCACCTTATCAGCTTTTAGCCACATTTTCAGTTCATTTTGCAAAACAGAACCATAATCTCCTATTTGTCCTTCTTTAGAAGATAGTATAGAATTGTCAATAAGGAACGAGAAGGTTTTTTCAAGGTAGGAGTAAAATTTATAAAATATCCTCTTATTAAGGAAAAACCAAAACCAAACCAAACCAAACCAAACCAAACATATCTAATTCCCGCCCGTAAGCAGGGTATGAGGAGGGTAAGATGTACGCAGTCATACCCGTGAGGAGA
>JAYMSH010000248.1:0-12598 GCA_036897905.1 Aragoa cleefii | reverse complement strand
ATACATAGCTTCATTCTTTATTATATTAACTAACTAGTGATCATAATTGACGCTCGTTATAGTTTAGTGAATAAAGTTTAAAACGTGCAATGATTACTGCAGAGAGACGATTGCATCTGAGAAAGGTCACGTGAGTAGTCAACGGGTGATCATTGAGTGCATGTCTGCAAACGATTTTGATTATATAAAGTGTTAAAAATAAGCTGATTTTGAAAGTGTTTCTCTAAAGCGGCCCTCCATCCTCCTTGTGTTTAGCTTTTTTCAAGATGGTTGAACGTCGATACTATCTAAAAACATTTCTTTGATAAAAAAAAAAGAGAGAGAAAAGGTGACAATCGTACAAAATGTTGTTGCAAACACACTCTTAGCTAATAGCCTGATAGTGAACTAGAGACTTGCTTGGCAACTTGGAAATATTAGTCAATGAAGTGTGAATTTAAAAACTTGAACCACTAAATTGCAATAGGTGGCAAAATATGCACTTAAGCAATTATTAGCCGTAGTTAAATTATTTTTTATTTTATTTTATTTCCCTCTTGCTGCTGCTGCTGTTGTTACATTCTTAACCAAGCATTCCTATAGGTGTTAAGTCAACAGTCAATCATTTCCAGTTTCTCATCATCTGCTACTTCATTTTTATTTTATATTATTTGTTTATTTTATATTATTTTTCTTATTTTCATCCTGCTGCGTTTTAGGACCCATTTTAACTTTCGAAACTGAAAAACAAAAGCAAAACTCATCCCCCAGTTAAAATTGTAAATATTTAGATCATCTTTTCTTCAATTTATAGGAGTTAAATTAAATTAAACTGAACGTAAATATTTACTTTTTAAGTTTAACATAATATAATTTTATTAACTACTATTAGGATAAAAAGAAGAACCTTAATTTTTGTGTCCGTCATGTATAATAATAGTAAGACATGTACAAAACCTCTTGACTTGTTTTGAAGCGGGAGTTTGTTAGGATGTCACATGTTCATATTTAACACAATAGACTATTGAGAGTATTTTCAGGAATTTCAATAAGATATGGTCCCGTTAGACATCCCACTTCAATTGTGATTATGTTTGAAAAATAATATATTAGTTGGATAATAGTATCATTTTAATACGATATTTTAAGATGTTGTTGGCACACTTCTAATATGGTATCAGAGCAGGTTCAAGTCGATTGTGGGTGCCCCAACCTAGAGGCCAACGAGTCCAGAAGCAGTTCAGAGGCTAACGAGTCCAGAAATATTATAATTCCATGTGTATAACCGACTAATCGTGACCTACTCGTTAGGGGGCGTGTTAAATATCCCACATCGATTATGAGTATTTTAGAAAACAACATATTAGTTGGATAACTTTATCACCTTAACAAGACATTTTAAGATGTTATTGACCAAACTATAATACTCCAATCGCTCTTAAGTTCTCGACGTTTACTTTTTATATATTTGTGGTTAATGAAATAAACATAAAAGAAAAGTAATCATAATAATTATCAAATTTGAATAAATATTACGAACAAAATGAATTCAATAAAAGAAAAAAAAGAGTCGGAAATTAAGGAAGACGAGGAGAGTATAATTTAATTACGAGGCGGCTGCCAAAGAGGATATGATATTTTAGGAAGGTGCATGTACCATGCTGGAAATTTGGAAAGTGACTTTTTGCTTGTTCCTCCTCCTCCAAGTGGTGTGCCTTTACAGCAATTCTTTACTAATTTCATACCATGTTCAATGTTTTTGTGTTCACATATGATATCATGTCCTAACAAGTTGGTGAATGTATATTTGCCCATAAAACAACTCTGGTAGAATATTGTGGAGAAGAAAAGAAAGTCTCTTTCTTTTTATGGTTGAAGAAAAATGGATGCTCATACTTTGCGTATTCAATAGCTAGCTCGACTTGTAAATGATTTTGAACATGAGAACAAGTCATTCGTCAGTTCGAAAAAGTACATAAATTGAGTTGACGATGTGGCTCAAATTCATCCATTGTTATTTTCTTTATTTATTAATATTAGTTGATGAATTTCTTTTTAACATGATAGTCCCGTCCCACCTATAACATTTACAAGTTGCTTATATATTTGGTTTATGTAATAACTTTTCGTATCGGATAATGATTAATTAAAATTGTAGCTAAACCCCTTTAGAAAGAAGAACTTGCCATGCATACTAAGACGACCCTTTACTAACGATTGTAGGCTTCAATAGAAAAGAATTTATGTGATCCTAACGATGGACCACTCCATTAACATTAACGCTCGTTTTGAATGTTTTATTAAATTTCAAGATTCATTCATACATGTTCAAAAATTGACCCTCGTGTCGTCATTTTCACACCAAAAAAAAAAAAGAAGAGAGAAGTAAATCCATCCTATAAACGGTAAGTCGGTAGGTCGGTCGGTCTGTCGGTTTTCTTGGTTTGATTTGTGTTCAAGACTTGAAGTCACTGCCCAGCTAGACTCATCAATCCAACCGCTCGCTTTTGAGATCTCGTGTGTCATATTGAGTTTCAGCAACTTGTTTTACATCTTTGGTTTTTCCATTATTCTTTTGCTGATTCTGATTCGCATCCGATTCGGATCACTCTATTAATTCATATCAGGGGTCCATGTGTTTTGGATTATGACCCGCTAATCATTCAGACCCACCAAAAGACCCAAATCCATGAACTTATCCCAAATACACATGATTCAGCTAATGTGGACATGAATCACAATTCATAAGCAATAAAAGTTTTAGAAGGAAAGAGAGAAGATGGAATGGATCCTTGTATCCGATATACCGAATACACAACATATCTATGGCGTATAAGGAGTGTCATATGAAATGATTATTCCAACACCTTGAAAAAATGAAACGTCCATAGTTAACAACAATCTTATTCTTACCGTGTCTATTTCTTTCCTTTTCAAATGGCGTAACCGTAATTATGTCGTATTGGTATTCCCATATCTACATAACGTAGACCAACACCAAGTGCAATTAAAGCTAAGCTTTATGAACTTTCATTTGGACTTATTAAAGACTAGGGACACACGGCTCGTATCTATATTGCAAGCGTATTTCCGTATTACCTGTTATACATAGATCAACACCGATTGCAATACAAGCGCGTTCGGACTTTTTAAAGACTAGGAATACACGACTCCTTCAAACTGGATGAGAAAAAGTAGAATTGGATTAGTGGTGGCCAAAATAGATATTATCATGATTCAAACATTTACAATAGGGAAATCAGTCCACCCATGCCCCTATCACACCTATCACATCTCAGTCTTAACCTTTATAGACCCCACATGTTCAAACCACGTCGGCTAAAGAACTTGGTCCAGTCAGTTTGATCATCAAGCTTGTCATAAGGTCCGAAAAATTCGCAGTAAATGTGAGGCTTCGCCACAGTAAGCGTATAATACCGACACCCAAACAAACATAAACATCGTACAACACAAACTAGAAGCCCTGCTAAGGCTTGGAGCCGTGAGGGGAAGCAGGGGAGAAACATCGAAGCAATCCTCTACTGTGTGTCTTAGTAAAATAAGTATACCATCCAATCATGTAGGCAAAGAATATAAGTATCAAATTCATCCATTCTCATATCCTAGTTAAAAATGAATGGTCAAACCGTAGTACCATGATTTTGATACAAGATTAAACTGAAATGAAAGATGGCACACAAGCAAGAGGATGCAAATACGACCATCTGATTATACAGAAAGGTAGGTGACTTCTTGAAAAGCTCAACTTCTTAGTAATATTGCTTTCGTGGATTATTCTGCAGATCAAACACAGGAGACGTCAGATAATTCTTAAGAAAGCACACTCGGGCTACTTCTGAATGCAAACCCCAGAGAAAAGCGATCACAGAAATAACCAGCTGCCAAACATGGAATAAAGACGCCCCTACGCCCCTGAATTTTATACAAAAATTACTCGTAAAATAACCCAGCTGCTGTTCGGACTTTTGCTTGTTTGTACTGCAGATTAATAAAATAAAGCCTTTGCATGTTATCCTAGACTAGTGAATGCGGTTTGTATTTATTGGGTTAATCAGTTATTGAGCATAAACTTTTAGGTGTCACAGGTATATGACCTAAAGAGAACAAAAATAAACTATACCAATGGATTTGGCCTGTATTTGTAACCAAGCATCATGCGCTTCTTATACTGCTCGTAAATGTCATCCTCAGCAGTAATCTCGCCAGGAGCATGAGCACCAACACCCAAGTTATCTTTCTTCACATCACCGGCCATAATCGGAGCTGCAATACCACTTCTGGAACTCCCTAGGCCTTCACCTGTAGTTCAAAGTATAAAATGATATACTAGTCAGAAATGGCTGTCAAAATGATTTCAAAAGCACCTTGCAAAATGTGAACAAAAAGATGTAGTTCCATAAAATTTGCAAGTCAAGAAAATTTTCTTCATTATTGTTTCGTTAATTCAAGAAAAAAGGAAAGGTATGAAGGTTTTTTTATGGGAATGACCACCGACCCTAATCCCTAATAGCTCTGCTTCACGCGGAACATATAAACCAATGTCTAATCCAAAACTTAAACACAGCATGGAACAATATCTAGATAAAGAATAAGTCGAAGGCTAAATGTACACACCTTCTTTCCAACCCATTTTAGACAAAAGTCTATGACCAACATTATCAGCCTGAATCTGGTTTCTCTCAGCAGCTTCTCTGGCAGCTTTTTGTGCATGCACGTCATTACAGGTAGCTAAGAACTTCTCGAGCTCTTCAGTAGGAATATAATCACCCATGTGATGTCCTTTCTTTGGTGGACCTGCAACAAATGTTAAGAATAAAGATCAAAGAAGAATGAACCTCTGAATGATGAGCCTACTCATAGTCTCCAAAAGCAAGAGTCGTATAATAATTAAAACAAAAAATGGAGTTCGTAAAAGTATAAGCAAGAAGAATTTGAAAAAATCTTGACCTTGGAGAGAAGCAGGAGGGGGCATCTCATCCTTTGAGACTCTATAAGGCCTCCGCTTCTCTTCCTGTGCTGCTTTCTTCGCGTAATATTCCATCATAGCAATGGGGTCTGAGCCACTTGGTGCACTTGATTCACCTACAAGGATTTGGCACACATATAATTTCAGGCTTCAATTGTATAGGAAAATCTCATGACTAATTAGAACAACAATGATAAACTAAGCATGTTGAATTATAAGGTATAGAATTATAAACTGCCTCAAAGACACACTAAAGCATGTAGCCAACAGTAACTCTTTTCCCAATATTATAGATTTATTTGATGCATCTAAAATTCATCCCAAGATACACTAGATCCCGTATTTCAAGTAAACACATGAAAAAAGGTTTTCCTTTACCGTCAAATAAAATTCAATGAAGGCTAAATGCAGAGTGTAGAATATTAAAGTATCAACCAAAAAAGGCCAAAGGTACCAGATTTTCCATGTGTCGTTTGAGATGATGCGTCGGTAGAAACTCTATTTTCAGGCGGTTCATATAAAGCTGAGGCTGGAGTTTGAAATTTCGGATTCGAATTATGCGCCTTCTGAGAACCAGTCAATGGAGTTGTAGTGCCTAGCCACCAAAAGATAAATAAAGTTAGATGAATAGAACCAAAAAAAAAGAAAAAGAAAAAAACTGAAGGGTGAAGAATAAGGTCTTCTGCAGAGCTTCACGCCACTAAAAGGACACATATATCTATAACATGCCACTCCCATATATCACCTCAATATAAGAGAAAATCCAATCAGGAATCAAGCATAACAAAAGACAAATAGAACATAACAGAAAAAATTAACAAAACGTACTACTATAAAACCCAAAACTTTGACATTTGCTACATGCGATCTACATTGAGACCGAAGCATGTTGACAAATCCAGGACACAGGCACAGTACATTTCAACATCTTTAGGTTTGGTAGTGAGCTACATCAGCCACATAAGAGAATGTAAAACCACCAGTCATTGTTAACCCATTTATAGAACTAGTAACAAATTGGGGGTCTAGCATCTATCATCCTAAGCTAACATAAGCTTAATATAAACTGGGCTTTCTTTTTTCATTATTCAAATGAGTGATCATGAAATGTAATAGATGTTACATGGTAAGAGTCACTAATTGTACCAAGCAAACACACAATGAAAATTTTAAAAGTGATTGACCGTGCCATTCCAACAGCCAAAAGGTAGAAAACCACAACCAAAGACAACAGACAAGAGCCGGTAAGTTCGTTGCACTTGAAGCACATGCTAGAGTGATAGCACAAAAAAAAAGTACTGTTCTAGAGCGAGTCAAACGTTTTCCGCTTACATGACCACGAGTAACACAGTACTTCAAAGTATAATGATCATCTCAGTCCAACATCAATGCACTAACCACTGTTTGATGCCTGCGAATCCCTAGCCTGGGCCAAGGCTTTTTCCTCTTCAGTAACTCGATACTCGTAATACTTGTAATCTGAACAGCTTTCATCATATAAAAATCTGCAGGCAACTAAATACATCAGAATCATGCAGGTGTCCTAGTATATAAAAGGCACATATATAAATAAATGTACACATGCAACCGATAAATAGAGATTTACACAAGAATTGGAACAGTAAAATGTTAAATCTCTTTACAGATTTTTTCGCGAAAGTAGCAGATCTTAGTTAGAGGAGGCCACACTGCAACTTAAAGAAAGTACATTAGAACAGAAATTTCACATTATAGAATGAACAATTTTTAAGGAGTTTGCAGAAAAAAGGACTTAAGAGTCACTGATTTCTGGTAAAAATGAAAAAGAAAAAAGAAAATAGAAGTCAAACACTCAGGTCTTCAACCTAGGGCATTCAATATGCCAAATTAAAGCAAATTTCTTTCTGGACCAGCAGATACTAACATTAAGCTACATTATTAGTAGTAACCAATAAGTGAAGACTATATGGAGAAATGATGAGATCAACCACATAAACAAAAGAAAGGCAGACAAAAATATAACAGACATACTTGAACGGTGTATCTCCGGGATTTTTTTGCCTAGTCAAATGCTCTAACTGCTTTCCGTTCTTGGCCACAAAACTTGCCAATCTATCAGCAACATTTTTCACTGTAGGATCACTTGGAGATGGTGGTGCTGCATTTCACTCAAAGAACTGATTAATACCGAGGGCATGAACAAGGGAATGTAAATTACACTTGTAGCAGGCGTGCCAAATTTTCCAAATCTTTCAGTGAACATCTCTTTCCACCAATGTTGGTAACGACTTAAGTACAAGCTGCAGTCATCAGGTAAAAGTAATTCAAGAATGCCTTGTCTTTCTCCACCAGCTCAGGCAAACAAAACTTGACACTTAGCCTAAACTAAGATGAACGTAACACAGGGCACGTGGTGCTTTTATAAAGATTTTGGGGAAAAAATGGCTTGACTGATTAAAAAGGAAGGGCGGAAGAATCACATTTCCGTTCAGAAGTATCGTGGAAATAAAAGGACAGAAAAAAAGAGGAACACACAAGTTCAGGAGAGGGAAGAATTTGTTCAGGCAATTGATGGAAAGGTTGGCTACTGCGAATCAGTCAAGACCATAGTTAAAATGTGATTGATAAAAAGGTCTCATACAGCATAAGTGACCGCAACATGTTCCTTTGCACAATATACTTTGCTAAATAGACACATTGGAACATGGAAAAGAAAGGTTTGATATACACAATCAATTAACAAGACAAGAAGTTATGCTGGTTGCAAACATAAGTTGAAAAAATAATAAATGAATTAAATTCAAAATCGAAACAGGTTATATTAAAAGCATGGCCACTAAATGAACATGTAGATGCTATGTAACTTCACTAGCATTATATCGAAGCACACAAATTGATAAGTAATTACCAACATCAGCTTGTTTCGTAGACCAGTCAGAAACATCATGCTGGCTTAACCTCTGCCGTTTCATAGGCCCATCATCAGAGGAATTTCCAGCACCCCTTTTGTCTTCATCCTCATCTTCATCAAACTTAACAGGAGGGGAAACAAGTTTTGATTTTTGTTTCAGACTGAAAGCAAGTTTTCCGTTTGAAGATGCTTGACCTGTCCTTAGAGATCCACTAGTCTTGAATTCCAATTTTGGTTTACTAATTATAGTCTTTGGAGTTGAAGTTACGAATGTACTAGATCCTGATACAGATTTTTCCCCTACTTCCCTTTTCTTCTCTTTCTCCTCTTGAAGTTGCTTGAACCTCTCCATAAATGATCCATCGTTAGCAAATAAGCTAGGATCTGTTGCTTTATCCATCGTCTAACTGCCAAATAGTTCACTGCTTTACGGTTAGCCACTGCTTGACAATCAAGCTCAAAATATTTCACTCGCTTAGGTGATCTACAAGATCACTCTGACTCTAAGTAGCCATCGTATTATTAAGTTCAAAGACAGTTACTCATATATATGTAGAATCCCACATTACACAAACATTGTAAGGGTGGAGTGTGTCTAGTTTTTGTTTAAAGAAAATCAATGATGCTAAGAAACAAGAATAAAGAAAGGTGCATTAACTCATAACCTTTTCCAGAATGCTTTTCTAGTACTGATACATATATGAAATAACTATTTCAATTATATACTACATAAAGACAATGTATCATGGCTGCACACACACACACACATGTATAAAATAAATAGATACATCATGCCCACATATTTCTAAAGTCAATCTTTTAGGTTGATGCAACAGCAACAATCTTTACTGTCAACTTGACATGAAGCGTGAACAAATAAATAGACCACGGATCTGATTATCTTCAGAAAGTTTACACAGGAAAGTTAAGAAATTTTCAAGTAAATGGAGATATTGATCATCAAAAGGAGAAAAAGAGACAGCATATATTACAATACAGCTTGAGACAGTCTACTACTAGCATTTGTTAAGTGATATAAATGAAATTTCCGTAGAGAAGAAATAAATATACATAAACCACATATAACACAATCGTAAAGTAGCGCAGCCAGCTGAAGTAAAACCCTCTCACAAACATGCAGTCATTTACGAAACACAATGAAAAACGAATGTCATAAGCCAAAAACTTCACTGCATCCGTGTTGCAATATTTCCCACTGTACAAGTTCATTTTTACGTGCTGCGATTCCCACATTTTGGACATAATACCTTTCTAACAGCCGCGTAACACACACCTTCAACTAATTTTCCCATCAGAATCAACCGCACAGCTCGAAAAAAGTATGCTACCAAAAAGTGTATTCACCCTATACAGCTACTGCCCAATATCTCCGATAACGACACAATGATATAACGTAAATGTACTACAAAATCAATCAACCCCCATGAAATAAAAAACAAAGCTTTCAATTTCCCAATTTAATCCAGCTAATTGAATTGAATATACTGCGATCATGCAAAACAAACGAATTCATATCAATTCAATCAAATTTAGATACGAATATAACATAGTACCAAAATCGAAAACCTAATTTAATCAAATAAAATATTGTAAAGCATAATCATTTGTTTACCGGAATCGTAATCGATCTATCACAGTACGTTTGATCACGTGAGAAGCTAATCGGAGCCCTAATCTGAAATTGGATTATTGAAATAACATGGGTAAATTCGTACCGACAGAGTATTTGGTGAATTTCCGTGAGCCGCTAAAAACAGGGGCAAAGAAAACAAGATGCAAAGTTTTAGGAAGCCCAGTGCGAAATTTTATTGAAGTTCCTTGGAAAAGTGTGTACGATTTGGTCCCAAAATTGTTCAAAAATTGAAGTTTCACCCCGGACTTGTATTTATCATTTCAGCAAGGGCCATTTTATTAGGAAAAAAATGTTTTAGTGACTTCAAGAGTTGTTCAAAATATCCAATACATTACAAACCGGGGCTTTCATTTTTTCTTAGCACATTAATGTCAATCAATTAAGTTTTGAAAGTGTTGAAATTGCATATTGAAATGGCTACATCACGAAAGACTTTATCAGGTAGAGTAATTGAGACCAATTTGATAGTAATTTTATGTTTGATGAAGAGTTGCATTCGACCTTCTCCATCACCCCAGTTTCTATGGACCCCCAACCTTCTTATATGGGAGTGTGAGCTAAAGGGAGGAGTATAATGTCGAGTAATGAGACTATCTCTCCATCTAAATAAAAAAGTATTTTGCCCCCTCCTTATAAATGCCTATTTCTTTTGCATATTCAATGGAGATATTTTAAAGTAAAACGCAAATGTGTGTAATTTAATCCTATGGTTGACCTAGATTGTTCCTATATGTCCTATTAGCTGTGTAAGCTGATGACGATAGTGTAATGTTTACAGTTGTAGTTTGAGAGTTTCAAGAGATTCTAATGCGTTCATAGATGGTGCACCCTTTATTATAAGCTTTTGAAACATGGCCTAATCTTCAAAACAAGTTCTCGAGGCTCTTCCTATTTTGAATACACATGACACGATTTTTTCTATTCAAACCAAACATTGGAGCTACTGACAAACTTAAATTGCAAATAATAAAATCTACTATAAAGTTATAATTAACTCTTTTATTCAAAAAAAACTATTATGATTAACTCTTATTCTACAAGACTATGTAGTGCCCTTTATTCAGCATTTAAACATCTCACACGAAATTTTGTCTCGGAATATTTCCTATTTATAATCTTACTAAGAACCTATGAAGGTGGGTAAGGTAAACAAGCATCCGTAACCATACATGTGATGGGCTTTGTATATACATTGAATAAGATGGTTAATATGCAAATCTTTTTGTTGAAAAGGACTATCACTTTAGCTTGTTCGAATATGAGGGATATATTGTGATGTTCGTACCAAAATTATAGTATTCTATGTTTTTAGCTTGTGCAGTAAAGTTTTTACTCTAATGAAGAACACTCTAAAAATTACAAAAGTATTGGAACAAATTTGCAATTCGACAACTTAAAGGATTTCACCTAAAATGGGGCTAAATGTGCAAATATTTAGAAATTATTTACACAAACATGAAGAGTAGAATAAAAAAACATAATTTCTATTTATCACACTAAGTTAAGAGATAAAAGAGATAAAGATTCGGGCTGACGAAAATGGCTGCAACGGGCCTGAAAGCCCTCAACGCTATAACCATCTTCCGCCGCCGCTTCCTTCCACTTCAACTCAATCCCACCTCACTTCACCTTCCTCTCCAACTCTCCAACCAACGCTTTGCTACTCTCTGCTCTTCTTGTAAGTCTTGTTTCCCTTATCAATTGTACATTTCATTTTCTTGATACTGATTTTTGTTAACTTGCAGCTGAAAGGTGTAAAATCAACGCACTGCCAAATGGAGCTGGTGTGGCTGTGACTGAAGCTCCAAAGAACAGTTTTCTTCAAGTGGTGCTTGTGTCGCTTCAGGTGGTTTGCACTTTTTTTAGTAAAGTTTTGGTTAATCAATGTATTGATCTTCATTTGAGTTTGTGTGCAGAAACTATAGCCTAGACGAAGTCTATTAGTAATTCACAGGCCTTATACCGGTACATTTGACGTGTCATTTTTAGCTTAGTTCTTGAATTGAAGTTAGGGATGTAACATAACCTTATGCAAAACATGGAGCCATTAGGATTATATTTGTTGATTTGCTTTTCGATTTGTGGGGGTAAAGCCTGGAAGACTGGCTTTACGTCTTGCTAATATGAAAGATGGTAATTTAGCTACCTATCAGAAACAAGCAATGATGGCTTCTTAGATTTCTGTTTTTGTGTGTTTTTAAGTTGAGTACATCTTATTACCTATTACTAAAGGATATAAGTAATGCAAACATGGAGGCATTAGGATTATATCTGTTGACTCACTTTCTGATTTTCGGTATTAACACTAGGAGACTGAACTTGCATCTTGCTAACATGAAGAGATGGTTAGCTACCTATGAGAAAATATTTTCAATACCGATAAAAAACTAGCAATGATGGTTAGATTTCCAATTTTGTGTGTTTTTATTTACTTTTCTATTTTTACTTCTTATTACTTACTAAAGAATATAAGTATTGAAAAAGAGATGTTTTCATGTTTGTCCTTAGCCTTCTTTTAGCTATAGTTTCTGGTCGAAACTTCTGCTCAAGCATAGTGAACTGCTTGGCTTTCTAAATATTCAAAGATGATACCTTTTTTTTCCACTAGCTCTTAGGTTTCTCTATCTTTGCAGATTCCTGGAAACACTGGATGCATTGCCAGAAGCTGTGCTGCAACAGCAGTCCAATTGCACTTAGTCGAGGTGACCTTTTAACAATCTCGGTTAATGATGTGATATAATACAATGGAGAACATCGATACATTTATTGTGTACTTTTACTATATGGGTTCTGACTATACCAGGCTTGCTTACTTAGGCCTCTTTTTTTGCAACTCCAGCCTTTGGGGTTTCAGGTAGACGATGCAAAGTTAAAGCGTGCTGGACTTGATTATTGGCCGTATCCTTTCTTGAAACCTTTTAAACATTATCCAAATTGGTCTGTTCATTTGTAACTTGAGTTGGAGGCTCCAAGTACGAGTTTTCATTAATAAGCTTTGAGATTTATCTAGCATCATCGAGCCACACATGAATTTATGAACTTGTTTACTTTTGACGTTTATAATTCATAAGTGTTTTGATTAACTCTC
>JAYMSH010000247.1:0-12599 GCA_036897905.1 Aragoa cleefii | reverse complement strand
CAAAATGAAATTAGCATGGAGTTTCGAGACTTTAAAGTACTTAAATTCTTTTCTCATTCATTAATTTAATATTTTTACTTACGAAACGTTCAATAACTGTTTCGAATCTTCTCTAGACGTCTCAAACTTCTTAAAACATGAGATGAACTTAAAGAGCGAGATTTTGAACCATGCATCAGTCTACTTCACTATTGGACGATTCAATTTGATTACAGTATCTTCTAGAAATTATTTTTATTATATTATATAAATAAATATACGTGGTATATATTTTGCGATTGCACCCGCTTGCATTATACGTACGTAATTTTCAAATCAAAATAATAATACTACAACGTTGGACCTTGATTACGCTGAATCAAACACAGTTGATTCCCGAGTA
This sequence comes from Aragoa cleefii, assembly GCA_036897905.1. NCBI lineage: Eukaryota > Viridiplantae > Streptophyta > Magnoliopsida > Lamiales > Plantaginaceae > Aragoa > Aragoa cleefii. Next base: position 12,217 of record JAYMSH010000247.1, on the reverse strand, counting down.
TATTACGTTGTGCGTAAGCAATTACGTCAGTTTCATACACCAAATAAAGCTTCTTGTACAAGATGAAAGTATATTGAAGAAACTCAAGTAAGTAGAAAATTTACGTCATACTTCCCATACTGTTTGACATTTATGTAAAAAGCCCCCCAATGGATAGAATCTCTTTGCGAGATCAGACCCAAAACTGAAAATACCGTAAATGAGAAGGCAATTTGGTCATGTTATGCTACCCGCACCTCCTCAACTTCCACCAAACAATCTTTTGGTTCGACTCTATCGTCGTTTCCATTTCGAGACAGAATTAGCTAGGGCTCGTATCTTCCACGTATTTTTAATTCTAATATTGTAGCATCTTATTAGATAATCTCATTGATGTCTGATGATCTTTTCCGTTACTAAATCGTACAATTAGTAATAATAGACTAAAGTTGAGTGCAAAACTTAGAGCGTACGTGATTTAAATACCGAGTAATCTAAAAGTGTGTAAATAATAATATCCAATCTTTCGTGTGTACATGAGCTATGAAAGAAATAAAAGAGCTCGCAAGAAAATAGAAAGATGGAGCTGCATTTATGGTGGTCCATCATACTTGATTTATACAACAGGGCACAGCTGATAATGCGACATGTGCCTTGTGAGCTTACCTATCAATGTTTTCTTTTTCTTTCTCTCTTGTAGTTTTTGTTTATCACAACTATTATTATTTGATAATCTATTGCAATTGTGTTTTTAGCTGATAATGATGTGTTTTCAGCTGATAATGATATTGCAAGAAACGGCTGGTAATGATGTGTTTTCAGCTGATAAAATTGTTTTAAGACTTGTAATTAACATCATATTTTTTTACCTCAATTCAAACCGAAAACGTAATATATACATCTATATTCGCTCGTTCGAACCGAAAATGTAATATTGCTATTGGAAGAATTGAAAAATGTTATGAAACGCTATTATTTGTATGTAGAATTTGTACTCAATCAATTCTGGAATAGAGTTCTGGTTTCAAGAAACAATGAAAAATATTATTGAATTATATCATTATTATTTGTACATCGTGAATGATATATTCCTGATTCTCTACCAATCGCAACTTTCGCTCTGAAAACACGAATTCTCACGCGGGAGCGGGACCATATCTCGACCAATTATGTGACTTATGATTCATAAGGCCCAAACGAATGGCAGCCTATTAAATTGAATGATATTTGAGCCTAACCTTGGCCCATGAGTCCAATTGATAGCCCATGAATAAAACCGCTTAAACCCCTAAAGATTTCCGAATCCAAACGTCTGAACCTAACCCCTTACAGTCAGGCGTTTCCCGCCGCAGGCGAAGCAGACAGACAACCTCTCTTCCGGCTGGTGTTAGTTGTGTTATACAGCAATAATCATGGGAAGGAGAGCAAAGTTCAAGAAGAAGGAAAACAGCGGGGACCAACAAGAAAAAGGCGGTTCGACTGTATTCCGATGACGACGACATGATGAATGATGAAATTGATGCATGTATGAAACTTTTGTACCTTGTATCATTGTCAATGATGAATTTTTTAGCTTCTCGTTTGATGGTTTCCTGTTTTGGCTTTGTTGGTGTAGTTCACAAGCGAAGAGATATTGTGCCACTGAACATGAATGAGGATTCGGAAGAGTCTGATGGGGATAAGGTTCAGCCCGTCATGGATTTTGAGGTTGTGTTTCTCACCTCCTGCTGCCTGCTTTTTTTAAGGGAATTTATTTTTATTGAGTTCCTCAAATGACTGAATGTGTTCTGAAAATCCTAAAGGAAATATGTAAAGAAACATATCTGTTTCATTTGAATCCAAGTGTTGGCTAATATTTTGATTATTGTTATCTTATGGAAAATAGTGTTAAAATGATCATGTTTCTGTTATTCAATTGACAATTGCTTGCAATTGATAATTCAAAAAAAGACAGACTTTTCCTATTTTTTATTTTAAAATTTGATTGATAGGATTATGACTGCAAGGATTTGTTGATTGATACTATTTCATTAGATATTTGTGTTATTATTTTTCACCTTCTAGATTTCATTTGTTCATGATGATGATAATCAGGATGAGGACGATGATGATGATGATTTCGAGGATGCACCTGGCAGCTTGGCAGCAAAAAGTAAGCTTCTTTGTTTGTTGAATGTACTTGAGATTTGCTGTAGCCAATTCGTGGTGAACTTTTCAGAAGTGCATTTTGATTTATTTGCGTAAGGATTGTCATCACTGGACAAGGAATTAGGTCTCTCCTGAAAATTATGTGCTATACCTTACAATTATGGTTTATCTAGATCATTCCATTCCATTCCATTCAAACCTTGGTCACATGGTCCTTTGGCATCTCCCGATGCAAGGCACATGATTTGCACTCCAGTGAATTTGGTGCTGGTGCCTAAGTATCCTTAAGGTCGTTGAGGAGTTTAGAACACCTAATCCTAATTTGTGTTTTGAATGAAACTACCCACCTCCTAGTTCTGATTTTCCATGGAAAAAATAAGAAAGTTGTCGTTTAGCGAGGACAAGTTCTGGGCATCCAAAACAATATACCGCTGTTATAAGAAGACTAATTTAGATGTTTACTGAGATCATTAGATAAAGATCCAAATTTGCATAAAAATGCTGTTGGAGATATTGTGATCTTTTGTTTTCATTTCCTTTGATAGGGTAAAAATTAATGCATACCGAAGTAGCCAATAAGGGTGAAAGAAAAGAATTGAGCCCTCTTAAAGAGCACGGGATTAATTCTGTAACTTGAACCTGAAATAACTCGCCTATAAAGCGTAAACTACATTAACAGCATGAATCTCAATTTCAGTCCAAGTGGGATAAACTACGAAAAGAGTTGATGGCCTGTGCACTGCTCAATTTATGTATTCTAAACCCTGATTATTTTATTTTTATTTGCTTAAGGAATTAGTGAATTAAGAAGTCAGCAGTAATATTCGAGTCAGAATATGAGGGTTTTGATGATTAATATCTGAAATTCAGGACTTTATTTTCACTTTGATGGACTAATTTTAGCTATTATCATGCTTCATTTTAGTTATTTGTGGATTTTAATGCTATATACTGATACATTTCAGTTTCTTTTACATACTTCACTATAAGATTAGAGAGTAGTGGTGGCTATTGCATGGCTATCTCTATGTATCATCATAGAGACGCTTCATTGCTATGGTCCGCTATTAGCTATTAACAACTATGCTTCAGTGGTCCTTATGTTGTGAATTTGGATTAGTCTAATTGTATATGGTGGATCTTTGCAGTTGCGAGGACCCAGAAGTTCTTAAAAAATAAATTTGGTGATCTAAATGATGAAGAGTTTGATGAGCCTGAAGAAGAGGGAGAAGAAAAAGAAACTTGGGGCAGAAAAGCGGACTTTTATGATGGTGATGTCAACTATGAGGTAATATTCTCAAACATGTGAGGATAGGGTGTAATCTGTTGATTGATTCACTGAACATTTTTGGTCACTGAAATAGTGCTATACATACATTTTTTTTTTAATCCTTGGAGGATGTAAATAAGACAATATTTACCTTGTCTCTGACTATTTACGACTGCAGATGAATGCTGAGTGACCAAGATGACTAAGTATATATCTACATTTGGCAGCCTCTTTAGCCTAGATTCTTGAATCAGAATTTATGTCATAAAGTACTTGTACATCAAGATCTGTCACTGTAGGAATTAGTTGGGAATGAATTTACCCAATTAAAATATATACTTAGTCATTTCCTAGCAATTTCTAACTAAACTGAACTCTTGGAGATCAATCTTTTTGCTTGTAATTGCATTTCATGCCAAAAAAGCAATGAGGAAGTTGGATCGTCCTGCTTGTCTAGGAACTGTATAGAGTTGAGTATCGATTTGGGGTGCATAACCTATACATCTGAGAAACTTCAATTATGATGAGGTTTCGCATACATGGTGACGTTGCTGAATCACTCTTGCTTTATGCTTTTGTTCTTTGTGATTGTGCTGACATTTAACAATCATATTGTATCCTCAAGGCTCAATCAAGTGATGATGAAGATGCAGCTGACGAGGAGAAAGAGGCTATGAAGATACAAAGTTAAGAGCAGGTGGATTGTCACTGGAGGACTATTGCATTGAAAATGGAAGTGAAGATGAGACTGAGAGGGAGCCCACACTTGAGGTGAAAATTTGTATTAAGTGGCTTTTTATTGTAATAGTATGTTTCTACTAGTTTGCTCATCTCTTCACCAATTTTCTCATCTTTCAGGAAATTTTGGATGGGGCTAAACACACTGCGAATGACTCATTTCACAAAGTAGATAAGGAGGAGACTGGCATCACATATGAGATAGTGAAGAAAGATCTAAGTACATTAACAAAGGAAGAACAAATGGATATTGTTTACAGGTCAACTTACTTTTTCAGTAACTAGACTCTCCTCTTCCTGATCTTAGTAAAACACCATGTTTGTCGATGAGGATTGCGCTGCTAATAGTTTTGGTTCATCTGAACGTGTCTCCTTAATTATTACTTTACTATGTATAAAATTAGCTCAATTATGCGTTGCCTGTCATTTAGTAATTGTATTAATACGCAGTTCTTTATGTTTGAGAGAGAGATGAATTCTCAGGAGAGAGGATATTTCTCATTGCAAGGTATGTAGTGAGGAGGGATCTGAACAAGGTGAGAGATTCTCATGACATGAGTCCATGTCCAGGAGCGAAGCCAGAAGTGTTTCTTTTTTTTTGGGGGGGTCGGGGTGGGGTGGGCAGATCGGTTTGAACATTATGGATTACAGGCAGTATATGATGTAAACAATTACGGTAAGTTTTTCTCAATTAACGATATCTTCAAGTGACTCATATTGGAAATATTTATTCTTTCAGTAAATTATCTCTTCAAGTGGCACATATTAGAAGCTTGTTTTAAAATCCGGTCTCAGACGGTCGGTTGGACTGCTGAATGGAGAGCCTACGGGCCTAAAGCATTTGAGTACGCGTCCACCAAAAAAGTGGTGAACCGCTGAGATCGCTGGTTCATGGCTTTTGAGGAGAGAGATAATTTTCTTGCCTCGAGGGTTTAGCCTAAATCTAAAGTTTTTATAAGGCTTTGAAATTGCCGCAATAGATTAATCTTTAATACAAAATTTGTGTTTTCTAAATTTTATGTTTTAGTGAATGAAATTTTTTGGGTTCCATGACCCTAAAAAATAAGGGAAGAGTTTTTCAAATTGTCGCAATAGAAGAGTTTTTAAACAAATTAAAGAGGGAATGCTGAAGGAAGCACAACAAGGTCAGCGAGGCAGGGACCTGGAGTGGAGAGAGAGAGAGAGAGAGACTGAATTTTCTGATTTAAGTTAAAAAATCAATAGCCAAATGTAGTATATATGAAATTGGAAGTAGTTGGGCCTCATAGTAAATTAAGTCTTATGACCCATGAACTCATTTGTAACTTTTCTTTTTTTTAGAGGATGATCCCATTGTAACTTTAAAAGTCACATAGTTATACATTAATAGTATATAATATATTTAATAGATTATGACGTCATACTGGCTTAATTATCATTCAACCAGTCGAATCCTGGTCCGACCCTTTTTTGAGAGGTGAACGGCTCGGCTCGGCTCGACTTTCGTTTCTGACCTGTAAAACATAGATTAGAAGTATGTAATCATTTTTCTCACAAAGCAATTTATCAAGTGGCTCAAATGTAAAGTATATGATTTATAAATAAATTCCAAGAAAGTATAAATTCTTTTATAAAGTTTCATACATTTATTTTATATATATATGTATGTACTATAGAAGCACGAAATTGGATATAATATAAAACAGATACGGCGACGGAAATTTTCAAGAAATCAAGGTTATGTTGACGATACTGTAAATTTTGGAAATATACTTATTTATTAGAGTTGTTTTTATGTACATTTGACACATGCTTTTAGTATGTTAAATCTCATAGTTAAAGAACATATTTCATAATTTAGTTTCAAGTAACAATCAAATTTATTAGTATTTGTTTGAGCCAATCTATGTTGAGTAAGTCTTTACATATCCCAAATAAACAAACGACCCCTACAATTTGAACATATGTTCAGTCAGTCACATTTAACCTACATTCTTCTACTTAAGTTATGGGCCACATATAGCCCAATAAAATAAAAAGTAGAAAAATGGCTGGAAAACATTTGCCAGTCATATCCATATTGGATATGTATCCGATACAATACATGATACGATAAGGATACTTCATGCACGGTAATGTATCCGTGCTTCTTAGCTAACTTGATGCATGAAGCTTAGAGTGTGATATTTCTGTTCTGATTTCTAGACATCTTTCTATCTGCAACTTAAGGGCACAGTGTGATATTTTCTGAATAAACGTCTGTTTTGGGTTACATTAGTTATGAAATCTTGCAAACAAAATACTACTAGAAAAAGATACTTTATATATACATATTTCTCATGCTTTAAGGAGATACGACCATTTGATTTCTTTTTCTTTCCTGCACCCCATACCAGGGAGAGATTTACTGTATCGCATGTTTGAAACTATTTTCCAGTGACTACTTGTGTGATGCAATCCGCTTTAGGCTCTGGAAAGATTTCCTTTTATATATGGGAAAAATCAACAATTTTACAATCTTATTGGTTTTCTTATGTTGCTTGTTAAGGTTTTGGTTAATTACTGTTTTTGCAGCTCTGCTCCAGAAGTGGTGGAGCTCTTGTCAGAGCTGAGTGATGCCCTTGATCAACTTGAAAACAAAGTTAATCCTCTTCTTAGCAAAGTATGTACAATCTAATCCAATCAAATTTGCCGGCTTTACTGTGCCAACATACTTGAGTGTTATAATTGTAAAGCTTCATCTCCTCGAGGGGTTTCATTTCAGACTTATGTTTCTAATATTATTATTATTGTTGTCGTTTCTTTCTTTTTATTGTATTTCATGTTTTTTTTGGGTTCCCTGAAAGTTCATGTTGAAAGTGTATGTAGACTGCATCTTTACTGTATCTTTTGAGTGATGCTTGTTGTTATTATAAAAAAATTGACGCCCGATACTTTTAAAATAAACATGACTTCCATAAAATACGTTTCTAGATAGGAGGCCATCTGCATCATGCACTTTAGTTTGGTTTACAAGTAATTTTTTTTTTAAAATCCAATTTGATGATTTGATTGTTTTCAAATGAATTTCATTAATGACCTCAATTATTCGTAAAGATTAGAGAAAGAGATACTACAAAGAAGGGAGAGATGCACTATGTCGAGGTGAAGCAGCTCTTGTTGCAGTCCTTCTGTCAGGCTATAACTTTTTATCTTCTTCTCAAGTCTGAAGGACATCCAGTTCGTGACCATCCGGTTGCTGTTCGTATAGGGGAATTCAGGATCTTAATCGATAAGGTTGTTCTTTCTCACCATTCTGCCAAATTGATGCATGACTTGTAAATTTTTTCCCCTTCCAAATTGTCATAGTTTCTCATCATGAGTTAAAAGTATAGGATTTCCTACTCAATATAAATCAAATTCATATATATATACTTGTATATCAGCCTCATTTTGGGAGCTCTCTATTTTACAATACTTGGAAATACTGTGACAGAACAAAATTTGGAGTTACATATCCCTGAGAAAAAGAATTTGGAGTTCATGTACTTGAAGTGATCACTTGCTAATTCCGTTGACTGAAAAATCGTTGGCTATTTGTGGTGATATTTTCCCTTCTTATCTCGGTAGCAGATGAAAGAAATAGAAGATTATCTTCCTTTTGATATCGAGATCGTAATGAAGGAAATGGCTGAGGTACCAGTTACGAACATAGTGGAGAAGAGTGCAGCTGAAGCATCTGATACAGTCATCAGTCAGATAATTTCCAGAGCGTCTTCTGAAGAACAGCCTGCAGTTGAGGTAGATGCTTAGTGAAAAAGTTTTGCCTGTGCTTCTTATTAGTTATTACGATCTCATTATGTTTGCTTTTGTTTGTGTCTGTGCATGAATGCATGTATCTGCAATATTATACCCTGATTATGTCTCCTTTTGGCGTGTCACAACTTGTAGCCCAATGAAGCAACTCAGCCGAAGATTAATTCGAAGAAACCTCAAGTAAGTTTTCGGTGCTGTTTCCTGGATTTTGGACATTTTCTACGACTGCAGTACCATAGCAGTTATCAGGACCATGCTTTTAGAAGTGATTGGCTCGGTAATGATGTAATTACTTATGGCAGGCTGAACAAGTTGGATTGCAGAGCATGGAAATGCTGAAAGTGAGGGCTGAGCTTGAGGAAAAATGGAAGCAGAAAAGCGTTTTTAGTTCCATTGCACCAAAGAATGTTAGGGTTAGAGAAAATGCAAAGCCAGTGAACGGGTAAACACACATATATATATATTCACACTCACACAAATCCGATTTGTTGTATTAATTACTATTGTCATCGTATGCTAATCAAAGAATCATGATGCCTATGTGTGGATTTTTCATAGACAACTTGAGACACTAGATGATTTTGATGATGAGGCTATGGAGATAGATGGGGCTGCAAATGGTCCGCGTGCTATCTTGCATCGTCCCCAAAAGCGTAAGGTATGCAGTTTGCTGATGTTTTACTGACATTGTACCATATTTTGTTTTTCTTAAGTCATAATTAAATGTGATCTTATAATGGGGTTAATTTTAAATTGCCCTTTATGGTATCATGACAATTTCTTGAAGATAAAATAGCTATATGGCATGAGGCATTATCCTTTACTTATTATTGGCAAGCTAAAATATCAAGAAGAGGAATATATCGCCAGACATTGCAGCAAATTAAAATTGATGTGTATCTATGAAGAACTTGAGAATTTCACAGCTGATGATTTTCGCTGTAAAAGAGTGATTCTTCTAGTTTGGAGATGTTCTAAATCAGTGCGTGAAAATGCGATTCAACTTTTTCGACAAAATGATCAGTTAAACACCGTGTAATTGGAGCTACTGTGGGACCCAAAAGAAATTCGAATGATTGTAAAATGTAAATTACTTTATTTTTATCATTCTGGTCATGCATTTGAAGAAATTGATTGGGTACTGACGAAGCTGGTTGTCTCTACTGTAGACTAACCTCGATTGGTTATATCTGGTGATGATGATATACCAAATCGGGGTGATCTTGGAGAGAGACGTATGATGCATGAGAATCGAATTTTAGCAGGTGCTGGAGTTCATTCTTCTGATGGTGTTGAAAATGATATTGATACCAATGAGCTGCCAGATACTGATTCTGATTTGGAGTACTACAAACAAACGGAACGCCAACGTGCTGCAAAGCTTGCTGAAAAATCCAACAAGTATTCAAGGTACGTAATACTCAATAGAATTGACTCATTTTGTTTGCTTAGTTTTCCTGAAAATCCTTGGTAAGGGTGCGCTTGAAAGTGTAGTTTTTTTTCCCCCCTTCTTGCCTGGTTTTCTATGTTACCCACACTCGGCAATAAGTACCCGACACGGATGCACATCCGGGTGTCGGACTCGAGTAATTTATGAAAAAAGATCAATTTTTAGCCTACAATGGAGTGTCCTACCCCATGCCCGTGCTCGAGTGTCTGACATGGGTATGCAAAGGGAATTGTAGAGTCCGGGTAACATAATTTTATGACACATCTGATCTTTGCGTCGCCTGTCTGCTCATTGCTATTGGAGAATCCTTTATTTAAATTTATGCTTTTACTGTGAATCTGCAGAACCTCAGTTGTTCCATCTTTGGAAGACACTGTTGATGGAAAACGCCATATTACGACTCAGGTACATGAACATCCATCCTTGCATAATGGAGAGTTTTAGACGTCAGGGTAGGTATATGTGTATTTTGATATCTTCTCTTCTGTCCCTCTCCAGATCGAGAAGAATCGTGGATTAACTCGTGCACGCAAGAAAGTATTGAAAAATCCCAGGAAGAAATATCGGGTAAACAACAATCGAAATAGTTGAATCTGAAACACAAATACCGTCTCTGAATCACAAGACTAATAATATTCTCTCTCTTATCTCTATTTCAGCTGAAGCACGAAAAGGCCGATAAGAACAGGGGTGGACAAGTTCGCAAGATAAGAAAGCCAGTAGGTCCTTACGGAGGGGAAACGACTGGTATCAATGCTTCAATCAGTCGAAGTGTCCGACTCTGAGGTTAACGCACCTGACTCCGATGGCCATATATCTAGTATTCATGGGTGGTTGGCTCAATGGTGTCAAAATTTTATTGTGGTATTCACAGCTACAAGGATGTATTGAAGCAGTGTGCTGTTGACATATGTTGTCATTAGAGTGTTATCATGTGTTCGTCACCCTACAAAAGCTCTCAATGATTGTGACGTTAGATTTTACTTAATTTGTTGGGGCCTTTAACATAATATGGATCTTTGATGATTTATTTATTATTCTTCATGGTGTAGACTCAATTAATTAGTTTGCCCACTCATAAAAGAGTACAGGATTCAGTTAAAAGTTTGTGAATTGAATTAGAATTCATACACAAGTTAGCTCATGCTCATTTCATATGATAAGAGTGTAATTGAAATATACAAACTGTGGAATTGAATTGAATCGTACTCAATATGGAAGTGTAATATCTGGAAGTGCTGTGAAGGAGAGGTTAGCTCACTCAAAACTTGTTCATACTCCTTTACCTTGTATCTATAGCTTAGGTCCTGAGAGACGTTTTCGTCCATATTTTAATAGGATCATTCGGGCTTTCCTGGTGGGAAGAACAGAAAGTTGTGAAGAAGGTTCTCAAGATTCAGAAGGCAAAGGAAAAGCTAGCTTCCAAGAGCTAAACTCGAAGAAGATGCTAGGCAGAGTTTAGTTCGGTTAAAATTATATGATGATGATGAAAGAGATGTGAATCGTTTTGCTCAAATAACTCAATTGAGATTTGAGAATGCATTAATCAGTCGACAAAAGGATATTCCTTATGTTGGTCAATGTCAATGCAAATCTAATGTTTTACTGTGTTCATCATGCTTGTTCTGTTAAGTTCTTTTGATACCAGCTCTATACTCAGATTGCTTTGTATTTGGTGGTTCACTTTGTGAACTTCAGATGGTGGCTAGCGGGTGTATTTGGTCATGTATTGTCCCCATACTATATAAGTGGCCAGGCTTGTTTTTTTGGAGCTCTGATTAATTGAATTGAAACTTACCAATTACGAGATTTGTCTGGTGAAGCTCTGGTTAATTGTATGGGATAATTCCCAGATGAATCTATAAACCAGCATTTATTTAGACAAAACTCAGTTTAACTGAACTAATGAAGATGGAATGTGGCCAAGGATCACTATGTAGTCTGCATGTAATGATGATGGAGAGCAGACTTAAGGACCAGTAAGAGTGAAATGACGAGGCGCTAGGTGCACTTGTAGAATAACGCAACATTGATACCTAAAATTGTATATCTATTCAAGCACGACAAACAAGTCATCTTGAACCGTTGAACCGTGCTAGTTAAGTGATTTGCTAATGATATGATACTAAACTTTGGAGGATGTGACAAATGTGCAAATATAAAGAAAGAAAAATGAAAAAAAAAAAATGTCAAGAGTGGGATTTGAACCCACGCCCTTTCGGACCAGTACCTGAAACTGGCGCCTTAGACCGCTCGGCCATCTTAACTTTTTATTATATCATTGTAACATTATAATATAACAAAATGCATGACAATGAATATTAGGACAAATTACATTGGACCCCCCTTGTTTTATCAATTACATGTAACACCTTTTGCTTAGACACAATTACATGGATATCTCCTCGACTCTGTCATTACACAAAAAGTACATAAATCTCCCCTCAAATGTTAAACTAATGCCCTCTAATAATATGGTGATGTAATTTTACAAAATTCTAAATCTTTGAAAAATCGGGCGAAGGTAGTTTGTCACGTATATGTAGTTCTTCCTCGATATAATTATTTCGCCATGACAGTTTTATAAACTTCGCTAAAACCAGGATTTATATGTTCAGTGAATGCGGATTGGAGAAAAGTTCGGTACGTTTTTATATTGCTACAATATCAAAATGTTGGAGAAACAACAAACCAAATGCTAACAAAGTCATAAGATAACAAGTGAATCACTAAAAGACAGTGAATGCAACGATAGTTTTTACACAAGCCCTTAATCTCCAACACAGAGAGAGCTAGGAATAAGCTACTATTACACATTCTTCTTAAACATCAAGACCTATCAATTATGCTTAACACTT